>RJWM01050438.1:0-10634 GCA_004363535.1 Dasyprocta punctata
GCCAAAGGAACTTGCTCCCAGCCATATGTACTCCCTTGTTTGGGCTCATTCTGTTTCCCCTAGAAATCATGTATTACCTCTCTAAAATTCCTTATAGCCCTTTACTTCTCTTTTCCCTATGAGAAGGACTTTTAAATCACAACCACCTGTCCTTTGAGTCTCCCATTCTGTATGGCACCTGTGTACATGTGCACATTAAATGAATTTGTATACTTTGTCTTCTTTTATATCACTTTATTCCAGTAGACTCAATTACAAAACCCTTCAGAGGGAAGTAAAGAACTTCTGAACTGTGAATAAGACTAGAGATGGTCATTCAAAAACTATCCTTTGTTTTTTCTACTCTCTACAGACTTTCTTAGTAGGTAGCAAGGTTTGAACCCAAATTGGAGAACATAGTAGACAATATCCTTGATTATTTCTGCAAATACATGCAATGCACCTTGAAAATGTAATGGTCAGAGAGCAAAAGAAACAAGCAACTTGGCTTGAATGGGTTTATTAAATACATATAGTGCACTAAATGGTCGTGGAACCAAAGAGATTTTTCTATTTAAGAGCATTTCGTGATTTGAAAAATTTCTCTAGAATACAGAATTAGGGATAAAGTCTGCTCATTATCCTTCATTATATCTTTTTCAAATTTGATTCACAGAACTTCCTCACTAGGAAGGATGGTGCTTGAAACCAAGACTGGTTTGCCTGAGACAGCAGGGCAAAAAAGAATCACACCCCAAAAACATTTTTATGTACTGTATTTATAAAAGAAGCTTCTTTAATATAACATTTTTTGTTTCAGTCTTCATTTCTCCAAACTAAGATTTAAGCAACAGTGGCACCCCAATTTTAGTCAATCTTACACGTTAAAGATTAGCTACACAAAATACAGGGAGAAGCCAGAAGCCTTTGCTTTTTTTTTACTTGTCAGCACACCAGATAAAGCAAATAAACCAAAAAATACAATAAAACTGGAAACTGGAAGGTTTGACTGATTCACAAGTTGGCAGGGATGTTTAGCTTGTTTGTTTTTATTCAAAATTTTCTAAAATTACTCCCATCTCAACAGCCTCTGGTTATTAACATAGAAAAAAAAAGAATAGGCAGTGCTCTGAAAATCTACTAGAATTAAAAATGCACTCATTGAAAAGCCTCTGGGAACATGTGCAAAATAAATATGTAATCTTACTCCTGAGAAAATCTTTGACGAATCTTCTCAACTCATTAGAATCTCTCTCAACTGACCTGGATGACACCTGCTAACAGGATCATAATTGCCTCAGAGCCCACAATGGTGAGATTTTACAGGGCTAGGATAAGAAGAGAGTATCAAAGCTTCAGGCGCTCCACGGAAAAAATTTCACCTCTGCTCAGAGAATATTTGGTTTTTGCCCCCAGTTCCTGACACAAGGGTTCTAAACTCCTTGCAATTTTACAAGTGACAAGGTTGGCAGGAACATCTTCTGTTTTAATATTTAATCTTTCATCCTAATCTCTGACACAGGAGCCTCTAAGACCTTTGGAGTCTCCAAGTGATGGGTGATTTTTGAAAGCTAAGAAGAAGACTGGTGACTGCGTTCCTACAAGCTTCAGAATAGGGACTGTTCACCAAAAAAACCAATGTGTTGTGAAAAGGATGGAACTTTCAGCGTCACACGCTAAACTTGGGAGGCAAAAGGAACTAGTAATGGCCAATAATCTAATCAATCATGCCTGCCTAATGACAGCCCCATAAAATCTCTAGACAATGGGACTGAGAGTTTCCAATTTGGTGAACATATCAATATCCTAGAGGGTAGCACTGCCATGTCGGAGATAGGAGCTCCACACACTTTTCCTATGCTTTGTCTTATTTACCTCTTATCTGAGAATTCCACATGGTATCCCTTACGATAAAATGGTAGATATTAAGTAAAGTGCTTCCCAGAGTTTCATGAGCCATTATTGCAAACCATGAAAGGGGAGGAAGGAGTTGTGTGAATTCTCCACTTTTAGCTATGTCAGATAGAAGTGTGGATAATCTGCAGACCCACCATTTGTAATAGACATCTGAATCAAAGGGACAGTCTTAGGAAACTGAGCTCCTAACCTATGGAGTTGTGCTAACTCTAGGTAGTTAGTTTCAGAGTTGAATTAAAGTTTAGGGCATCTAGTTGATATCCCAAAGAACTAGAGAATTTCTTGGTGAAGAAAACCCACATATCTGGCATCAGAATTAAAGTGAGTAAAAAAATTACTTCCACTTTTAACTCCCCATGAAAAGACTATGAGTTGCAGACAATTGCCTTGAAGTTGAGTATATCACACAAGTTATGTTTGGTGTCTATATTTTGTAGTCCTGGTTTTTCTTTGTAGTTAAAATGTCAGGTCATTGAATAGTGCTATAATTTGTTGTTGAATGGAATGATGTTATTCGCATTTTAAGATCATTTTTTTCTAGGCTTCTGCTGAGACCATTGCAATTATAATAATTACTCAATATCAGAGGGTACATAATCCTCACTGAAATCCAAATTATGCAGGTGCACTTTAACCAGGGGAGAAAAGGAATAGAGAGGTATACCAGAAAAAGTCATTCATCAAGCACAATATTCACTCATAGGAGATAACTATCACATTTTATGAGATCATAAACGTTTTTCTTCGTCAACCTTTAACTTGCTAAACAAATGCTCTTTTAAAACTTTTTTTATCATTTGTTAAAACTGATTTGGGTTTTCTATAGCCTGTTTTACTTCCTTAAAGTATTATCTTTTAAAGTTTATTTTGTAAATCACATTTTTATATTAAAAATTATATACATAATTTTTCAAAAAATGCAGCTGTATGTTTTTCTAGCAGTATTACCAAAATGATATGAAATTAAAGAAAAAGCTTATCCTAGGAGTCCTTTTCATCCCATTTGTTTTTCCTTACATTAAAACTCTCATCATTTAAATTTGGTATATTACTTTTCTTATAACTATTGCATCTGTGACCCTCAAATCATATCATGGCTTGAATTTTGTTTTCCTCACTTTGAATATGACATTACTGAAGAGCTGAAAATATGCCCTCTAATTATGTTGCATGACATGTAACCATGAGATATAGAAACTGATGTTTTTAACTGTATCTCCTCTGTGGAAATGTACACAAATTATATGTGCTTAGTGTTCTGAATTCTAATGAACCAAAGCCATCCATATTCAAAATAGCAAATCCAGAAATAGAACATTATGGGCACTGCCAAAACTTTTCTTCCTACTCCCTTTCCTTCCCCACCTCAACCAAGGGTAACCACTTTAAACATCACAGATTACTTTTACCTGATTTTAAAAATTAAGTATAACACATATTATGATCTCTTTATGTCTTGAATTTTTGTTTGTTTCTCAATCTCATGTTTGTGAGATTTATACATGTTGTGGCATACAGACTCCATCTCTACACAATATTCTATTGAGAGAACACTCGTATACTACAATTTGTTTCTCCTCTCCACTACTAACTGGCATTTGCCAACTCCCAACTGTGACCCACTATAAACATTGCTGCCATGAACATCTTTGTACACATCTTTTGCTTGAAAATATGAATGCATTTCAATAAAACATATACTTAGGAGTAGTTTTCTGTATCATAGGATCTACATATATTTAGTTTGATTCATATTACCAAAGATTTTCCAAAGCAGTTCTAACAATTTATATTCTGGAAATACAATTAAAAGTTTAGAGACCAGAGATATAGCTCAGAGGCACAGCACCTGCTTGGCAAGTGCAAGGTCTTGAGTTCAATTCTTGGTACCCACAAAAAACAAAGCAAAACAAACAAACAAACAAAAACTTTAGGTTGCTCTACATCCTTGTCAACACTTAGATTTGTCTGTCTTTTAGAATTTATAAAAAAATTTCTAATTGACATAATATTCACCTGTATTTATGGTAATTCACATATGTATATACAATGTGTAATGATCATACTAACTAATTAGTGTTTCATCCCCTTAAGGATTTATTATACCTTTGTGTTGGAAATCTTTGTACTCTTCTTTTCTTTTACTTTGAAACATATAATAAATTGTTGTTACCCTTCTAATTACTCCAGTGTGCAGAACACTAAAACTAATTCATAATGTCTGCTTTTGTGCATAAAAATATTTTAATCTATGCATCCACTGATGGACACCTGGGTTTATTTTATATCTTGGGCCCTGTGAACAGTGCTCAAGTAAACATGGGAGTGCAGGTATCTTTTAGACATTTCCTTTGGACATATACTGACTAGCACATTAGTGGAATTGCTGAATCATGTAATAGTTCTATTTTAACTGTTTCGAGAAGCCTCCGTTTATCAGTTGGTGTTTACTAGAGAAATAGATTTAATGCAAGATGTACAAATATATTTGAATTTACAAGATTGACTTCCAATGGCAACCTGCAGAGTCAGGTGTGGAAGACTGCAAAAGGGCTGTCTGCGTGCTGGAGATCTGAAGGATCCTGTGGAAGGCCTGAAGCTCACTGTATCAGAAGCTGAAGTGTCTATGAAGGAAGGCCAAAGGGTTTTCACTGGAAATCAGGAGAGATATTCAAGGTGCGGGTAAAGACTGTAGCTCCTCCGAAGACACAGAAGCCAGACTTGCTTCTTTCTTTCTATTTTATTCCATTCAGGTGACAAGTCTATTGTTGGTGAAACACAGCCAGGGTGGGCATTTGCCTTCCGTAAATCCTTTCAGCCACACTCAGAACTGCATTGATCCAATTTAGTAGGTCATTTTAATCAAATTTGCACAATCAGTTAACTATCACACTCCATAGTACCATTTTCTATAATAACTATACTAATTTACATTCCTGCCAAGAGTGTACAAGAATATCTATTTTACCACATTCTTGCCAGCAATTTTTTGTCTTGTCTTTTTTAATGTAAACATTCTAAATAGAATGGGAAAATACCTCATTGTGGTTTTGGTTTGGACTTCTTGATGATTAGTGATATTGAGTATATTTTCATAGGCTTATTAGCCATTTGCACATTTTCTTTTAAGGAAGCTCTGTTCAGATCATTTGCTCGTTTTTCCTTGGATTATTTATTTTTTCAGTCCATTATATATTATGGATATTAATATCTTTCAGACTAATAGTTTGCAAGTGTTTTCATTATGCAGGTTGTTTATTCAATTCATTCTGCTGACTGTTTCCTTTACTATGCGGAAACTTCTTTGTTAAATATAATCCAATTTACTTACTTTTACTTTTGCTACCTGAGTGTATCCACATATTTGTTTTCTGTACCAATATCTTGAGATGTTTCACCTGTGGTTTGTTCCAGTAGTTTCATGGATTTGGGTCTCCCATTTAAAACTTTGATCCTTATTGAGTTAATCTTTTTGTGTAGGGTGAGAGAGAGATAAAGGTCTAGTTTCATTCTTATCCCCATTTACTTCATATTCACTGGCAGCATTTATTGAAAGGACTGTCCTTTTTCCAAAGAATGTTCTTGACACCTTTGTCAAAAATGTATTGGCTGTAAGTATGTAAATTAGCTTCCAGGTTCTCTATTCTTTTCCTTCGGCCCATGTGTCAGTTTTAATGCCAGAATCATGCTGTCTGGGCACTATAGCTTTGTAGTATGTTTTATAAATCAGTTTTTGGATGCCTCCAGTTTTTTTATTTTTGCTCAGGATTGTTTTGGCTATTCCTGGGTTTTGCAGCTCCATGTGTATCTTAGTCACTTTACTTGTTTCCAGAACACAATACTCAACAACCACAAATTAAAGGAGGAAAGGTTTATTTTTGCTAACATTTTGCAGAGGTTTCAGTCCATAGTCAGCAGATCCACTGCAAGACAGTATGGACAGTATTGTAGAGGGGCATCTCAAAGTTGAGCTGCTCAGGATGGCATAGCAGACTGGAAGCAAAAATAAGATGAAGGGAGAAGTGGGGGGAAAGAAGCTCTATCAGGCTATTCCCCCAGTGACCCACCTCTTCGGAAAAGATCCCACTTCCGAAGGTAAGTCAGCTATAAACTCATCAATGGACTAATCCACTGATCATTATCACTCTTCCATGATCCCACCTATGAGCACATGAGGTTTTGGAGGGAAACTTGGGTATAAACCAGTACAAAGTAAAATTTATATTTGCTTTTTCCGTTACTGTGGGGAATGCTATTCATATTTTGAAGAGATTACATTGAATCTATAGATTACTTTAGGTAATATGGAAATTTTAACAATATTAACAATGTTAATCCCTTCAGTGCGTAAGTATTGCATATTTTTACATTTTTTATGTATGTCCTCTTCCATTTCTTTTATCAGTGTTCGATAAGTTTCATTGAAGAGTTCTTTCACTTTCTTGGTTCAACTTAGTCCTAGATTTTTTGGTAACTATCGTAAGTGAGATTTCTTTCTTGATTCTTTTTCAGCAAGTTCACTATATAAAAATGCTACTTTCATGTACATCGATTTAGCATTTTGTAAACAAACTAAATGTATGTATCAGTTCTAACTATTTTCTGGTAAAGTTTTTATATTTTTCTCTATATAAAATCCTGTCATTTGTATGTGAAAATAATTTAATTTCCTCTTTTCAACTTGGATGCCATTTAATTCTTTCTCTTGCCTCATTTTTCCAAAGAAATCTTGGATTACTGTGAATAAGAGTAGCAAAATATTGGTTTTTTTCAGATTATGGAGGAAATGTTTCCAACTCCAGTAAGATGTTGACTGTGAATTTGTCATATATAGGCTTTGTTGTGTTGAGACATATTCCTTCTACACTTAATTTGTTGAATTTTATCATGAAGAGTTGTTGAATCTTTTCAAATACATTTTCTACAACTACTAAAATGATCATATGGTTTTTATGTTTCATTCTATTGTTATGATATATTACATTTATTGATTTGTATATGCTGAAATATTCATGCATCCTTGGGATAAATCCCACTTAGTTATGGCATATAAATTTTATTTGCTTTTGAATTCAGTTTGCTAGTATTCTGTTTTATCCCTATGTTCAACAGGGATATTGTGTTGTAGTATTATATTTTCTGCTATGTGTCTATCTGATTCTGGTACCAGAGTAATACAGGCCTTATGAATGTGTTTGGCAGAGTTCACTTCTTTTTTAAATTATTTTAGGATAGTTCAAGAAGAATTGAAATTAATTCTTCAAGTGTTCTGTAGAATTCAGCAGAGAAACCATTAGGTTCTGAACTTTTCTTTGATAGAAGTCTTTTAATTACTGCTTCAATCCTTGTTAGGATTTATCATTAGTCTGCTTGGATCTTCAGTCTCTTCTTGATTCAATTGTAGTAAGTTTTTATGTCCAGTAATTTATCCATTTCTATTATATTTTCAAATTTGTTTGCATACAGTTATTCATAGTAGTTTCTTGTGACCCTTTGTATTGCTATAGTGTTACTTATATTGTTTCCTTTTTCAACTTGAACTTTGAGATTTCTCCTTCCTTCAATAGTCTCGCTGAAGATTTGTCGATTTCTTTATCTTTTCAAAAAGCAACTTTTCATTTCATATACCATTCATATTATTTTTAAGTCAAGGTCATTTATCTATGCTCTGATTTTTATTATTTTTTCCTTCCACTGAATTTAGTTTTGGTTTATTCTGCTTTTCTGGGTCTCAGTTCTCACTAGGGGGTTTATTTGAAATCCTTCTACTTTTTTGACAAAAGTATTTATTTCTATAAATATTTCTCTTAGTATTACTTTTACTGTATCTCATAGGTTTTGAAATGTTGTATTTTCATTTCCACTTGTTTAAAGAAACTTTTTTAGACTTTCCTTCCATTTTTTCAATGATTCACTGGTCATTCAGCAGCATGCTGTTTAATTCTTATGCATTTGCCTAGTTTCCAGTGCTATTCTTGTTGTTTTCTAGTTTTATTTAGTTGTGGAAGATACATGATATAATTTTAATTATTTAATTTAGCACGATTTGTTTTGTCCCTTAATGTATGCTTAATCATGGGGAACATTCCATGTGTTGATGAGAATAATGTGCATTCTTCAGCTGCTGAATAAAACGTTCTGTAGATATCCATTAGGCCCGTTTTGTCTATAGTACATATTGACTCTGATGTTTCTTTGTTGATATTTTGTCTGGAGATACTCGTTATTGAATAAATATTCATTATTGAAACTGGAGCATCAAATTTCCCAATGATTATTATACTGGTATTTGTTACTTCAAATCAAAATATATTACTTCCTATATTTAGATAGTGTAGTATTCGAGCCATATATACTTATAATTGTTATATCCTCTTGCTGAGTTGATCCCTTTATCACTATATAATAACCTTCTTTGTCATGTTCATTTTGTTTTAAAAAATTTGACTTAATATCAGTTTTATGTAAGTGTAAGTATTTCTGCCTGTTTCTGGTTTTAGTTCACATAAAACATACTTTCCATCTCTTTGCTTTCAGTCTGTGTGGATCTTTACTGATGAAGTGAGTTTTTTCCAGGTAGTGTATAGTTGGGTCTTTTCAGTTCATTTGAATAATTTATATCTTTTAATTGGACAATTTAATCTGTTTCTATTCAAGGTTATAATTGACAAGTAAGACTTTATTCCTGCCAGTTTGTTAATTGTTTTCTGATTGTTCTGTGTATTCTTTACTACTTTACACCTTTTGTATTGTTTGCTTTTGCAGTCTGGTGGTTTTATTCAGTGTTAAGCTTTGATTGGCTTTTCTTTTTCATTGGTATGTTTATTTCACCAGTAAGTTTCAGTTTTATTCTTTCATATGCTTTCATTCACTTTTTTTTAACCAGGTATAGAACTGCTTTAAGCGTCTATATTTTACTGCCGATCTAGTGGTAATAACTTTTCTCTGTTTTTGATTTTCTAAGACTTTATTTCTTTAATTTCTGAAGCATATCTTTGCTGAAATATTAATTTTGGTTGGCAGTTTTCTGCTTGTTCACTTCATGATTTTGAATGTATTCTTTCCTGACCTGACCTGTAGTGTTTGCTGGGAAATCTACTATTAATGTGAGGTGGGGGTAGGTTTACCTGTGACTTTATGTTTTCTCTTGTTATTTTTGGAATCCCTCTCTTTGGCTCTTGATAGTTTGACTGTAATATGCCTTACATGCCTTGTAAATAATGGGTTTTTCAATTGAGTCTATGTAAGGGCATTTAATTTTTTTGGATTTGAATATTCAAATTTCAAGACTTGGAAATTTTTCGTCTATTATTTTATTAACTTGATGTTCAATGATTTTTTTTTCATCTTGTCTCTTTCTGGAACATTCATAATATGAATAGTTCTTTGGGTAATGATGCTTCATAAATTTCATTGTCTCTTTTTATTCTTTTTAATCTTTTCTTCTGACTGGGCTATTTCAAAACTTGTGGCTTCCAAACTCAGAAATTTAGTTGTATTTTGTGAGTTTCTTCGCTGATGTTCTTTTTCAAATCATGAACAGTTTTGCTCATTTAGTTGAGCTATCTATCTGTTTCTTTGAAATTACCATACTTCCTTTTTTTGGAGGCAGGGTCTCACTATGTAGTACAGGCTATCCTTGAACCTGTGGTGATCCTCCTGCCTCAGCCTCCCAAGTGCTGGGAAAACAGGTATGTGCCACCATACCTGGCCCACACTTCCTTTTTTTCATAGTTCTTTTGATACCTACACATCTGGTAGAAAAGTCATCTCTTCAGATTTTATGGAGTATCTTTCACAGCAAAAGACTGTATCATAGTATGTTGATTAAATTGATGCTTTGGTTATGAGAGGATACCAAAATATAGTCTCTGTGTGACTGTTTTTTCAACTCTAATCAACAACAGCAGTGTCTGTGAATACCTCAGTGATTTACACTGAAGATCTTTGTGGAGCTAGTGGTATAGCTTTGCTGTGGACATGGGATCCTATGGGAAGGTATAACCACAGACCCCATAGAGGCAATAGCTGATGGGAAGAGTGGGCCCTTAAGTATTGAAAGTGTGGACCATGAAGCACAACACCCAAAGGTCACACAAAGGTGACCACTGATTTTGGCAGCAGTTGCCACAATGGTAAGGGTGCTGGCCATAGAAAGGTATGTCCTCGGGTCTTGTGGAGGAGAGCACCAATGGTTGTAAGACCTCTGAGGATGGGAGGCATAATGCCAGGGTGTCTTTCCCTTTCAATCAATCACATGTAATGATATCATGCTATGGTTTACACAGAAACTGTCCCCCAAAAGCCTCATCTGTTAAAAGATGAGGCTTTCAAAGGTGATTGGATCACTGAGGTGCTAAACACATCATCAATGAGTCCGTGACTAAATGTACTATTAAGAGGTGGGGCCTGGTTGGAGGAAGTGAGGCACCAGGGAGTATGACCTTGGAGGGTATAACTCTTGCTAAGCTCCTTTCTCTTTCTCTCTGCCTTCAGATGCCATGAAGTGAACATTTTTCCTCAGCCATGCCCCTCTGCCATGATGTTTGTACCTTGAAGCCAGCCATGGACTGAATCCTGAGAAAATGTGAGCCAAAGATACACCTCTCTTACTTGCATTTTTCATTTTAAGATACTTTGTTCCAGTAATAGGAAAGTTAACACAAGTTGAATTATGCATTTAATTTGTATTTCTCTTATTGTCTAGTACTTTATCAAATATTCCTTGTAATTTCATA
>RJWM01050439.1:0-10749 GCA_004363535.1 Dasyprocta punctata
GACCTAGAATAGCAAAAACAATTCTGGGAAACAAAGGCAAGGCATGGGATATCATAATCCTTTATTTGAAATTACACTACAAAGCTACTGTGATAAAAACTGAAAGGTACTAGCAGAAAAGCAGACGTGAGGATCAATGAACAGATTAGAAGATGCAGAAACAACTCCAAACACATTCAAACACCTTGTCCTTGACAAAGTGACCAAATGTATTCACTGAAAAAAAGATAGTCTCTTTAATAAAAGGTTTTGGAAAAACTAGCTTTCCACAAGCCAAAAACTAAAATGAGACGCATGTCTATCACCATGCACCAAACTAAAGTCGAAATGAATCAAATATCAGAACAGAAACACTAAATCTGCTGGAAGAGATAATAGGTAGAATTCTTGGAGAAATAGGTGCAGGCAAAGATTTCATGAACAAAACCCCAATCACATGGAAAATAATAAAAAGATTCAATAACTGGGATCTCAGGGATTGTCTCAGTTACTTTTTACTTGTTGCTGAGACAAAACACCTGACACACAAACTAGGGAAGGAAAGGTTTATTTAGCTTACAGTTTTTGGAGGTTTTAGTCCACAATTAGTTGGCTCCAAGGCAGGGTGGCATGGCACAACACTTCAAGGCAGCAGCACAACAAAAGCAGCCAGAGTAAAAGGGGGCCAGAACAAACCTTTTCTCCTCCTTTATATAGTACACAGGACCCGCCCCCCCCAGGGTGGGTGTAGCATCCACAAACATCCTTGCCTTCCTTTGCACAGGATGAGGATGTTTACCAAGTAAGACCCCTGGCTCCCTGCTGAATCTCTCAGCTAAACTTCTGACCTTCTCAAATTGTAACAATGACCAGGTAACTGTGCTCTACACCCAGGATGTAGAGCTGCTGAGTTAATTAAGCTGCTAGACTTCTCAAGTTGACACAAGGTATAAACCATAGCAGGGATCTCTCCCTATTTAAAAGCTTTTGCACAGCAAAAGAAATCACCAACAGAGTGAAAAGACAACCCACAGAGTGGGAAAGCAATTTAGCCAGTTGTCCTTTAGACAAAGGACTAATACCTAGAACATATAAAAAATTGAAAAAAAGCAGATCCCAAATTTAAAGACCCAATCCAAAAATGGGGTTCTGAGATGAATACACACTTTTCAGAGGAAGAAATGCAAGTATCAAATAATTATGTGAAAAAATATTTAAATTACTGGTCATCCAAGAGATGCAAATTAAAACAACACTGAGATTTCATCTCAGTCCAGGAAGAATGGCTGTCATCAAGAAACCAGTCAATAACAAATGCTGGAATAGCTGTGAGGAAAAAGAATAAAATTATTAAAACAGGATAAAATGGAAACAAAGCTTTGTAAATAGGGAGGCGAAGAGGGGTTGAAAGGAAGGGCGGGTATTGGGAAAAAAAGAGGAATCAAAATATATCATATACAGGTACAAATTCCCTGTGATATATATGATCTCTATGTGTATCTAAATTGTACCAATAAACTTAATTTAAAATTAAAAATACTGATTATATTGCATAATCTAGCAGAGATGAGTAAAGTTATGATATTCCCATGGAGATAATAATAATTTCTGTTGAAAAAGATCATGAAAGGACTTCAGCTCTTGGAGGGAAAGGTCAGTTTAATTTTGTATGAGACTGAAAAAAATGTGATAGACTGAATATTGCATCCCGCTCCAATTTCAAAGGCATGTACACCCTAACTTCTAAAATATTCTGAGTTACATGGCAAAAGGGACTTTCAAGATGCAATGAAAAATATTGACTTTAAAATAAGAGATTATTCTGAGTTATCCAGGTAGGCCTAACCTAATTATCTGAATTCAGGGAACTTTCTTAGGCTGGAGAAAGATGGCATAAAATGAGACAGAAAGGAAGTCAGAGAAATTCCCATTTGGAGATTTCACTGCTGCCTCTGTGGCATAATCAATTGCAAGGATTGTAGGAAGATTTTTAGAAGTCAATACCAGTCACCAGCTAAGAGCCAGCAAGGAAAAGGAGACCTCACTCTTGCAATCATAAGAAACCAGATTTGGGCAATGACCTGAATGTGCTTGGAATTATATCCCTCCCACAGCCTCCCAATAAGGACTTGACTTGACCTCTGTGTTATGAAAATCAAAGAAAAGAAACATCACTAACCCATGTTAATGATTCGTAAAATGATAAGGCCATAAGTTTGTATTGTCTTATGCCACTAAGTTTGCAGTAATTTGTTGTGATAGTAATAAACTAAGGCACAAAGTAAGCCAATATTTATTAGCAATAACAGTGAGAAATAAGTGGGTGTTTAGAGAGCTTACTGTTAACTATTTTTCCTTAGATTTTTACAAGTACCAAAAAGATCTTTATATGAAGTGTATTTTCCTTGGCATTCACATGTCCCCCAAATTCATGCCACATCCCAATGGTAGGAAAATATAACAGGTAAAAGTAAGGAGAATCAGTCAGAAGGAATGTGAAATACTACTAATTTTCTCTTGATGTGTAACCTAGAAATTTATAATTATCATTACTTTCAATCATATGTATTATATGTGAAAAGATAAAGAATTGTCATAATTTGTAGATAGAATGGCTGTATATAAAAATTAGAAAAATGACACATAAAAGAATTTATACAAAATTTATATAAAACTGAACAAGTTTTCCAGATAATGGTCCATATGCAAAATCTACATATATAGTTACATATTACAAACTATCATCACTCTTTTCATTTTAAAAACTGTAGTACAGTATTTAAGATAGGTTTAAGAAACATGAAATATCTAGGAATAAATCTAACAAAAGTATGCAAGATTTGCACATAGGAAGATGAAAAAACAACACTGGAAGTAATTAAATAAGATCTGAACATACTGGAAGTAACCAGAATATATGGCTTGGAAGACTTAATATTGTAGACTACAATTCTGTTATAGTAAATTAGAACTCTACTACTGTGGATTGCAATTGATCTATAGATTTCATGCAAGAATGTGTATGTGTGTAAATTAGCAAGTTGACTTTAAAATGTACATGGAATTATGAAAGCACTAGAATAGCCAATATAAATCTTGAAAAAAAACAAATTAGAAATATACATCACTAGAAAATGTAATGTTATGGTAGCATAAGAAATTTCTGTATTTGGTAGCTATACCTGGCTTTTGGTGTATCTCTCCCAAAATTATTGTAGATGAGGGTGCTCGGAAAATCTTTTAATCTAGTATTTGGTCATTGATTTCAGTTTGTGACACAGATCTCCAAATCTCTTGTAATTTCTAGAGTGATGGGAGCCTGCTTGTATCTAGATGTTTCCCCCACAAGCTCATGAGACCAAAGGTGGTGGTTTCTGGAGGTGGTTAGTACTATGATGTGTGATACTGGGATTAAGCATGTGATGCTGAGATTAGAGGTATGATGCTGGGATTAAGGGTGCTCAACCCTGAGTGTGTAGGTGACACCAACCAAAGGGCAGGTAGCCTGGGTGAAATATAAGGGCAAGCTTGGTTGCTGCTTGCTGCCTTCTTTCTGTCCTACTTTGCCATGGACTGCTTTTCCTCCTTGATACCCCTCTGTCATGCCACACTGCTTGGAGCCAGCGAACTATGAACTGAAACCGCGACAAAATTTGGAGGAAATAAACCCTTTCTCCTTTAACTTTGAATGTTGAGTATTTTGTCT
This sequence comes from Dasyprocta punctata, assembly GCA_004363535.1. Taxonomy (NCBI): domain Eukaryota; kingdom Metazoa; phylum Chordata; class Mammalia; order Rodentia; family Dasyproctidae; genus Dasyprocta; species Dasyprocta punctata. The sequence goes on from RJWM01050439.1 coordinate 3,686, forward strand.
CAGCAACAAGAAAATAACAAAGACAGAGCCTCTGTCAAAGAGCATCTAAATCCCAAGAATTTCCTAGGTGATAGGAGCATCATTTGTTCTAATGTGATGATTATTCTTGGTAAGATCATTTATACCCTCAAAATGAGGATTCGTTGCCCTGTAATGTCAGTTCCCAACTCACAACCTGCAGAGAGAGGAGTGACTGAAAGTTGGATTGACTACCAATAAATAGCCAGTGATATAATCAATCACAACTACTTAATGAAGCCTCTTTAAAAATCTGAAAGGACAAGGTTTAGAGAGCTTCTAACTTGTAGAAGACATGGAAGTGTATGGAGCTGTCCAGAGAGAGCATGGACACTCCTGATGACCTTCTCATTCCTCATTTATGGCCCTCTTTTATCTGCTTATTGATATCCTTTGTGATACACTTTATAATAAAATAGTAAATGTGAGTCTTTCCATGACTTCTAGGAACTATCCTAGTAAATTAGCTGAATTCAAGCAGATGCTCAAGGGGACTCTGATTTATAGCTGACCAGTCTTTAGTGTAAACTGCAATCGAGGGTGGCTCAAAATTGACTTATGAATTGGTGAGAATCTCAGGGAATGAAACCCAAAGCTGTGAAAATTGAGTTAAAATATAAGACTTTCCGGTTGGTAACCCCTGGAAAACTGCTGGGTTTGTGTGTGGGGAAACCCCATGCACATCTGGTCACTGAAGTGTTCTGTGAGGTGAGGTTGTTTACTTCTCAGCAAGAGAAAACAAAATTTTTTTTCTTATAGAATTGGTGGACATTCAAGTTGCTTCCATTTTATGTTATTTTAAAGAAAACTGTTATGGATGTCCTTACAGAAACCACTTTGGGATATATGTCTCTATTTCTCTTGAGTAGTCTAACAGAGAAGTGAATTATTGAGTGATTCAGTGGTGTACCTTTAACTTTTTGAAGAACAGGGAAACAATTTTCCAAAGATATTAAATCATTTTTCACTCCCACCAGCAATGTATGACCATTCTAAATGCATCTTTTGAATAGCTGATGCCTCCAAACTTTTAAATTTTATCTATTTAGGATGAAATGACATCTAACTTTGGACTTAATTTGTACTTTTTCATGATGAATACATGTGTATTATTAGACATTTGTATATTTTCTAAAATATTCCTATTCTGTTTTTTCTCATTTTGCATTTTCTTTATCATTGAGCTACAATAAGAATTCCTTATATATTACAAATATATAAATTCTTTGCCAGATAACTATATTATGAATTTTTCACCATTATAAGCTCTTCTCATTTTAATCATATGGAGTCTTTCAGTGAGCTGAAACTTTTAATCTCAAAGAAACCCAATGAATGTAATTTATGTTTTATTATTATTGCATTCTTCACAATGTGATATAATCAAATTCCAAAACAAAAAATTATCTTTTTATCACATCTCAAAATTACTATGAATACATTGATATGTAATATGCTTGTATGTGTACATTACTTAAAAAAATAGGCATTGAAATAAGCAAAATTGGTTTCTAGGTATTTTTTTGAAGCCACATTTTGGTTCCAGGCATTGTCTGGTACTGCAAGTGTGTGCATTTGTTTGTGTTTGACTATTTTACTACTCTATAAACATGAAAGTTAGCTTACAGAAAACAATAAGCTTCAATCTTGTCCAAGGAAATGCAAATCAATTGTGTCAGGTGCAATATAGCTGATTATTACTCTATGAATATAGCAGTTTTATATATTCAATAGTTTTAATGTACATGGTAAGAAAGTACATTTACTTTCTTGTTGTGATAATGTTGACTTTTGCCTACTTTTAAATGTTTTCTTTTCTTTTCTTTTCTTTTTCTTTTCCTTTTTTTTTTTTTTGTACTGGGGATCAAACTCACAACCCTGTGCCTGCCAGACAGGTGCTTAGGCCACTGAGCTAGACCCCAGGCTCTATGTTTTGAGACAGAGTCTCACTATGCAGTTCAGGCTGGCCTTGAACTCACTTTTGTAGCCCAGGCTGGTCTCGAACTCACAATGATCCTCCTGCCTCAGCCTCTAATATTTTCTTTTGATGGTACATATTCACGAAATAGAAATAAAGTTGCACAAATTAGTTTGCACTTATTCTTGTGCAAGGAAAAAATCATCATATAGATATTTCCCATTACTTTTCCTGTTATTTAAAAACAAATCACAAATCTGTAAAAAAAAAAATGTTACAGACAACTTGTGACTCAGGAAATAAATACAAAATTAATAAAAAAAACTACATAGGCACAAACTGAAAGACATAGAAATACATAGTCGAATAAGATTTCATTCTCAGTAGATAAAATACATTGTCATGTCTAAGGAAGAGTATCAGGAAGAAATTTTTCATTCATACTTAACCAAAATAAATCATTCCTAAAGATGTTGGCACAGTCCATTCAGTCACTGTGCTGGGAAAGGAATCCTATTCAAGGGGTTTTTCAGTAGAAATCTGTAAACTGTAAAAGAAATCACATGCACTTCCAGCAGTTGACAAATACAGATTGCTTCAAATTTTTGTGTCTTTTACCTCTATATTAAACTTGCAATAAGGTAATCTGGTTTACTTCTTATCAGTGTTAATGGAAATCTTTATATTACTTGAGATAGTAGGATAACAATAAATTTTAAATTCTGTATTTTGTAATGAATGCAAATCAAGAATAGAGGCTATAAGAATTAGATCGTACTAATTATTGTTTCAAAACTTGTCCAGATTCAGCAGAAGTTATATAACATTTTTATTCCTGTTTTGTAGAAAGGGACATCATTAATCTGTATTTTATTTTTTCAGAAGTCTTTAATTTAAAAAACTGTAAATCATATAATATTTCCATGTTTCATAACCACTTTTGAGGATGATACCCACTGATAAGTTATTGGAAATCATTCTGGAGATGCTGAGTAAAAGAAAGAAGAGGGTGATCGAGCACAAATTACTGATTTTCCACTCAATCCAAATGCTTTATTTGGAGAGTTGCAAAACCCCAGTGGTCGTTCCAGAACCTCTAAGGCAACTTTTATGGAGAGTCAGTAGAAATGTGTAAACTGTCTCATCTGATTACTTCTTATCACTCACCTGAGTCTACCAATACCAAGCAGGTAATTCTCTGCTTAGAGGGCATCATTAACCATGCTTGTTGGACTCATCCAGCTCAATAAAACCTCATAAATCTCATATCTTTTACTGTCTCATTTGATATGACATCAGTCAGACATTACATTTCACAGAGTCAACGGGAAAAATAATTTCAAGTCAAAATTTGACATTTACTTAGTACTAAACAAGTCAAGTCAAAATGGGATGCTTAGTACTTCATCAAAATGTAGTGTTTCCAAAAATGCAAGGTCAAATGATGTAAACAGTTTATGCCTTGATAATTGTATATACTTTGTTACATTTGTGACCTTTCATGATAGAGGGATAAATAATATTCTATCTTGTGCTCATTAATATCTTCCATGATGACAAATGTTAAATTGTACTTACAACAGTCTAAATTCAATAACAAAACTCAGTTCTTTTTGATAAGTGACAGTGCTGAATGATAAAGCTCTTCCTCCCATTACCGAAAGATTTTACTGTGAGAACTGGGTTTCTGGTACTATGAAACTTTTTTCCAAATTTTCTCTCCTGTAATTATAGTGACTCATTGCATATTTATTGACAAGCCAAAAGATACAAGACTCACGGAGTTATTCTAATTTGTGGGTCAACTAAGAATGAAATACACATCATGAACTTACTTTAAATTTAATTCAATTGTTTTAGTCTCAGGAATTTAACCCAGGGCCTTAAGATACAAGGTTTTTTTTGTTTTGTTTTTTTGCCACTGAGCAATACCTCTATTCACTAATAAGTTTATGTATAATTTAACCATTTATAGGTAACCTTGTATCTTCTTTCTGTTATCTTTGTATCTTCTGTTTGTTATCTATAGACATGGATATAGTATCTTCTGTTTTTTAACTTAAATGATAATGGACTAATGATTACTATGTCACTGCTTGGCATAATTTAGCATTTCTGAGCTATTTACATTATCATTTGGAGGTGAAATAATGAAACATGGCTCAAATGAATTTAAATTTGCATTTCTCCTTGACATTAAAGAAGGTTAAAGGTGTATCTGTACTACCTTGAAGAATTTTAATTCTTCCTATTATCAGAAAAAAATTAAATGTTGTTCATGTCTTCCTAAAAAGTTCAACTTAATCACAAATTCAATGGTTGAATACCAGTCTTAATAATATCTCTATCTTTTGCTCCAGAGTATGAAGAAAATTCTCTGAATGGAATTTTGTACTGTTTCTCCCAGCTCCTTACAAAACTTTTGTGCTTTCAAAATGTGTTAAGCTGCTCCCTTCCTGAAATCTCCTCCTAACTTTCTCTATGTAAAGTTTATATATTTATTTATTTATTTATTTCTTCACTAGACAGACAAGAAATTTTCTATAAGATGGAAGAAAAATAAAGTGTGAATGCTCAGAGCAAAGATAAGGAAGTGTTTCAAGTGTCCATGCCACTGAGAACATGAGTGGAAGGTCATCTTTGCATCTCCGTGACTTGGCAAAATGGAAGCAATTCTGAAGGAATACATGCATCTAAAGTGAATAGACATATTTTTCATCTCAGATGAAAAATTACAAGTGACCGATAAATACATGAAAAAATCTTCAACATCACTGATCATTTAGGAATGCAAATTACAACAACATTGAGATTCCATCTCACTCCAGAAAGAATGGCTATCCTCAAGAAATCAACCAATAACAATTGCTGGTAAGGCTGTGGGAGAAAGAAACCCTGCTCCATTGTTGGCAGGACTTTAAACTGATGTAACCACTATGAAATCAGTATGGAGAATCCTCAGTAAACTAAAAGTAGAAATTCCATTTGACTCATCTATTCTCCTTCTAGATGTCTTCCCAGAAAAATCATGCATGCATCACAGTGATGCATGCATGCACATTTATAGCATCACAACTGATAATAGCTTGATTTTGGAAATAGTTAATATTTCCATCAACAGAAGAATGGCTAAAAAATGTGGTATTTATATACAGTGGAATACTGTTCTGGCATAAACAAGGATAAACTTGTGTCATTTGAAGGATACTGGGTGAATCTTTTTTTTTTTATTTAAGAGAAAATAGATACAGAAGATAGAAACAAAAATCAAAAAAGACAGACAAACAACAACAACAGATCTGATACAATAACATTGTAGGTTTACACACTGAGGTGGTTGAAGTTTGACAGTAGTTACAATATTGCATTTCGTTACCTTCATAGGGGTTGCTCATATTGACAGATATAGACATGTAAGATTTATCAATTCAGGTATATTAACTTTTCTTTTTCAATAGCTATTGTATTTAGCAATGCGGTTTTTTTAACTGTCTTATTTATGCATATTTATAAATTTGTGTCTTTTTTCTTTTCTCTTCCTTCCTTCCTTTCCCCTTAGAATATCTCTTGTTATCATTGAAATAACTACCCATAACATCAGGTCTAATATGATCAAGCAAAATAATTCAGAGTGAAACCAATAAAGCATATAAGAATGGTCATACATAAAAGAAACAAAAAAGTAAAGAGATCAGCAAACAACAACAACATATCCAATACTGTAAAATTATAGGTTTAGGAATTTAGATGGTTGGAATTTTACAGTGGTTGCAACATTGTATATTGTTACACTTAAGGGGCTGTTCAGATTGACAGGTAAAGACGTAGGATTGATCTGGTCTTATGGATATCAACTGTTCTCTCTCACCAGTTAATGCATTCTGAGGTCATATGATTAAGGGAATTTGGCAAGCAAGCTTTAATGTTGCATGCTTTCTCTTATATGAAAAATCTCTTTCTTTGTCTCTGTCTCTGTCTCTTTTCCTCTTCCCTGAAATAAAAGAAAGATAATAGGGAAGAGAGAGAGAGAGAGAGAGAGAAAGAAAGGGAGAGAGAGAGAGACAGAGACAGAGACAGAGAGAGAGAGAGAGAGCAAGAGAATATTGTAACCCTAAATGGACAATATCTCTAAAAGTGTACTTTGATTTAGTACAGTTGTCTTACACATACTGTATGTTCTTTGGCCTATTAGTCTGGTTTTCAATTTGTATACATGATAATTAACTTTATAAATTCTTATATGATAAATAAACTTGATGTTGGAAAAATAGAAAAATGATGGAGGGAACGGAAAACAAGTGAATTGACATGTGACCTGTATCGTTTCATTATAGTGAATGTAATTATTATGTAGCACAAGCATGTACTAGTAAAAGTAAAAAAAAGAGGAATAGATACACTGTAAGAGTGAGTTGAGAGGAAAATAATGAGTCAGTGAAAAGAGACAATACTTTGGGTAAGTTGGAGTAAACCAAGTCAAGAAAATTTTTCCCTTTGCTTCTTTGCTTACATGTTTTAATAAAGAAGAGGCTGCAATAAAGGCTGGATTTGAATCAAATGCATCCACTTCATCTGCATCATTTTGTCAAAAGAACACAAGATCTCAAAGGAATTGACCGACTTGGTTTCACTTCTACAATTCTGTCATCCTAATCAAGATATATTCCCTTAATCTTAGGTTGTAATGTACGTTGGCAGTTTAACCTTCTTTATTCAACATTTGATGAACTTCTATACTGGCATCATTTGCATTTTTGAAATCAAATATGCCATCCTATATTTATGTCAATAACTTTACCTGATTAAATCTCAGGAGTTTTGAGATCCTTGCAAACGTGCAGAAGAAAGGGAGATTAGAAAGGACTTTCTGAGACAAAAATGTTATATTAAAACTGATGTAAAGAAGCTCTATCATGTGAATTGTTGACAGCAAATTATCCCTCCCAAGGAAAACATTTTGTTCTGCAAGAGAAAGTGAATGAATTCCTTTATATAATTGTCAATACAGGTTATTATTCATAATAAAACTAGTAGTAATGGGAAAACCTGGAATTAATTTATGTATCTTGTTATTACTAAGGCTAGTCATTTTTTGCATTTAAAGTATCTCTTGTTCTCAAAGTAAAAT
>RJWM01050440.1:0-10765 GCA_004363535.1 Dasyprocta punctata
CAACCCGCTCGGGCCCCCTTCTGTCCCTCAGACAGAAGCTTTCTTTCCCTCAATAAATATATCTTGCTCTTATCCTCCGTCGTTCCTAAAATTCATTCTTCGATTTTAGAGAACACGAACTCGCGCCAGACGTATAGTAGGTTGGGAGTTTCATTCCCCCATATCATTTGGAGGTCTGGGATCATTTTTCCTATATCATCACAAAGTTGAAGAATGAAATCACAGACAAAAGGAGGCAGTTAGGAGAGCATTTATTGAAAGTAATAAGAAGAAAAAGTGCTCCAGTCACCAGGAGGGTATTCCAAATGGAAGTCCAAATTGTCTTCTTTGCCCTGCTCTTATATGAATGAGAAAACCACAGGAAAAAGTCAGTTACTTTTCTCAGTTCGAAAAAAACAAATTATTTTGCATTACAAATGTTCCTGAAGTCCAGTCTGGAGGTAGGGAAGATCCGTCAACTAATTTAGCACACTCTGCAAAATGATCATTTTCCTGGGCAGAGGGGCCCTTATCTCTCCGTGCTTACCTACCCTAGTGTGTTCCGCAGAAGAAACTTTTTTCTATGTTTTTATTTTTAAGCTTAACCAGCTTCATGACTTGAGTTAGTTTTCAACTTAGTGTGTGCTATTTTTTATCTGACTGTTTTATCCCCAATTGCTTACTTATAAGCAACCTAACTAAACAAGTACCGTAATGTTTATTTGTCTGTTTTCTAAAGAGGCAAACAACTTTTTGGCAATATTATAAGTTTAGCTTTTTACAGTTTTGAGGATAACACACTTGCAATCTTGAGACAAGTTTGTTTCTGAAAACTACATTTGTTAAAACAGTTTGGGAGAAGACATCTGCTAAAATTATAACTTAAAAGTTATGAGTCGACTTTACTCAAATCTAGATGATAATTAACTCACTGTGGCATTATTGACCTAACTATTTAATTCAATCTTCATCAAAGAACTTTACAACTTTTCCTAAATTCAGGAAATTAGCTAATATCACATTTTCCACTGTGAAAGTGTATTAGTAGTAAAATAAAGGGACTATAAGAGATTAGCTTTAAAGCTGCTAGAGTCTCCATTTGTTCATTCCTTACATTTTGCTCGGGTGAAGAGGTCTCGTCCTGAAGATGGAGCAGGGGTATTTAAGCTTGGTGTAGACAACGCTCAGGCCCTGGAGCAGAGGGACAGCCAGGGATAATAAAATGGCTGTGACCCCGTGTCCAGGCCTGGTTCTGCCTGGAAAAGAACTGAAATTCCAGAGCTATATGGGTTTCAGTAAAGAGAAGGGCAGATCCAAGTTGCATGTTTGTGGTTTCAGTCTGAAGTGACAGTGAGGGGTACTGAACTGAGCTGCTCTGTAACTTTAGCTTGGGAAAGGTTGAGTGAAAGAGGCAACAAGCCTGCTACTGTGGAGCTGATGAGAGGGGAGCAGCTTTAAGAGTGGTGTGGTTCTCCAAGGATGCTAGCATGACTGTCCCCAAGGGCCCCTGAGAGCATCAGGGACATCCTTCAGTAAAAACAGAGCTAATGTAGGATGGGGGGAAAATGGCTATTGCAAGTCACTCTGGGGATTAGGAGTCTCTGAGCCAGAGGGAGGGAATGGCAGGGCCACTGCTCAGAAATCTAACTCCAAAGCGTGAGCCCAGAATTACCTTCCTAGAAGCTTTTGCTAACTCTTTGTACTCAAGGTCATCAAGTAGCAAACATCGGTCCTGTTTACTGCGGTAGGGAACTGTCAATGCGAGCTGTTCCCAAAGCTCCCAGAGAAGAGTCAGTGAATAATTAACCTGGTTGCCAAGGGAACAGGTTCCTCACCAACTAATGACAGTCATGGAGGACCTTCAAGAGTCCTGACTGATGAAGGAAGGCTGGAAGTAGACCACCAAGGAAGCAGAAATCCACACAGGACTTTGAACGAGTAGTGGTGGGATTTGAAAACAAAGGAAGCAACCTGACACCCTGCTCCTAGCTAACAGGCCTGGCTACAGGTCAGAGCTGCAGGAGGAAACACAACTTCGTGGAAACCTGGGCCCAAAGTGCTTCCTGTACTACTAACCAAACACACTAGAGAATTACAGATTTCCTCTTAGGAATAAAGGACACCAACTTAGGTTACACTGCCATTCCTTACAGCTACAGTGTAACAGGAAGAGATGCTCAACGTAGGTAAAAGGAATGCATTCCAAACCCCCAGGAGAGGCCGAACCCATGGACTGTACCAAACATTATATGCGTATTTTCCCCTACACAAGCTTACCAGTGGTAAGGTTTAATTTTTAGTACCAATAAGATTAATAATGGTGATTAGAACAATTATAACAACACACTGTAATAAAAGTTATTTCAAACTTAAGAATCACTTATTTCTGGAACTCTCCATTTAATGGGCAGGTAACTGTAAGTGTAGAAAGAAAAACTATACATGAGGGACTTCTGTATGCTTAGGAAGCAATTTTTGCTTGGATTTGTGGTAAGTATTCTTATTCTGAAACCATCTTAGACTTACAGAAAAGTTGCAAGCATAGTACAAAGAATTCTTGTATACTCTTCACTATTCATTCAGATTCATTTATTTTATCATCCCTGGCTCTATCTATCATCTATCTATCATTTATTCATCTATATGAAACCTCAGAGATAATGTCCCATTCCCCAACCCATTCAGTGACCGATTTATGAAATTTTTATAAAGGATATTATTCTCTAATAGAGTCACAGTACAAGGATTGAAATCAGAAAGATAACACAGGTACAGTACTATTATCTAATTAACAAACCCTACTGAAACTTCATCAGTTTTATACTGTTCTTCTTTCTAACCAAAGGATGGAAAAATTCATCCGGGTCTGGGATCCATTCCAGGCCCACATATTATACTTAGTTGTCCTGTCCTTTTAGTCTCCTTTAATATGAAACAGTTCCTCAATCACTTCTTTGTCTTTCATGACTTTAACACTTTTGAAGGATAGAGATCATTTCTTCTGAAGAATGTTCCTCAATTTGGGTTTAATTGATGTTTTCTCAAAAACTCGAAGGCCAAGTACTGTGCTGCAGGCAGGATTACATAGGAACAACTTGTGTACTTCTTGGTATGTTGTATCAGGAAGCAAATGATGCCATTTGTCTAACTCTCGGTGATGTTTATGTTGATCACTCAGTTAAAGTGTGTCTGGCAGCTTTCTCCACCATGAAATTCCTATTTTTCCCCTCTGCGGTTAAGAAATGTCTTCGGGGGAGTTACTGTGGCACTGTGTTTCCAGTTTCTCCTCACCCACTCATCTTAGCACTCATTGGTAATTCTTACCAGAAACTATTTTAACTAAGGTGTATGCCAAATGGTGGTTTTCTAATTCCATACTTCCTTCAGCCCTGATTAGTTGGTGCTCTACTATAAAGAAGAGCTTCTCCTCACTCATTCACCTGAATAAACTCATGGATTCTTATTTGATTACGTCAGTTTATAGTCTATTGCAATCATTATTGATTTTAATGCTCAAATAGTCCCAGTGTTGGCCAGTAGAGAAGCCTTTCAACTGAGCTGCTGTGGTTTGTACATGTCCCCGTCAACCTCTGAGCAGTTCCTTCCTTTCTAATTTAGGAATATGTCCAGCCACAGAAATTAGCTATTTCTCCAAGAAGACCTAATTTCTTTTACTGAAATCTATTTAGAAACCAAGACCTGGAATCCAGAAGCTGCATACTAAGTACACTCACACTTTGTGTGTGTGTGTGTGTGTGTATGTGTGTGTATGCTTTCATTTAAAACAAAAATATAGTTAGGTTCACTAGTTTTATTTATAATCCATTTTAGATTTCTCTCTACCTCTGAATTTATGTATTTATATTTTGAACATATGAAGTATTATTTTAAATGTCAAAACTATAGAAAAATGCCTCTCTTCTTTCTTGTTCTTTTGCTTTTTTGTTGTTGTTGTTGTTTGTTTTTTGTTTTTTTGTTTTGTTGTGTTTTTTTGTTTGTTTGTTTTGTTTTGAGACAGGATTTCACTATGTATCCCAGGTTGCCCTCCAACTCATGACAATCCTCCTGCCTCAGCCTCCCTGGGGTTACAGGTGTATGCCACCATGCCTAATTTCTACCTGCTCCTGTCCCCCAATCTTTTACACCCCCATTCCCAAACACCATGGCCACTCTTTGTAGCCAGTCTTAGTTTCTGGTTCATCCTTCTTATGTTTTATTTTACAGAAATGAACAGACATATGTGTATTTTTCCCTTATTCCTTATCAAAACATACATAGTACAGGTGCCATTTTTCTTTTCACCTAACAAAATACACAGGAAATCACTACACTATCAATTTAAGAGAAAAGGGATTTCAACATACTTTTAGTTGGCATTAATCTGTGAATAAAGTCTAAGCATTTTTTCATACACTTAAGGTTATAGAGCCTTTTGTCTTTCTACTAAAGTACATACCTTTTTAAAACTTTGTTAACCATAACATTTTCCATTCAATTTAGCAGGCCAGTTCTAGAAGTTATACACTTGCTCAACATTTATTCCATTAATTTTAATTTTTCATAATAAAATTATATCATGACCATGCTTTAATTCTTGATGTATGTGCATTCATTGTGAAATTTTTACCAGATAGTATACTTAAGACTTGTATATTTTCAAAGTTCATTTTGAAACATCTTAATTAATTTAATTCTGTGATAAATTACTGGTGTCTTTTCTGCCTGGTACCTAAGGAAAACAGGATGATTCCCAGAATCATTCCCAGAATCGCTGTGATGTGGGGCTAAGGAGAAAATGTTTTTTTGAAGGAGGGACCCCCTCCATCTCTCCACCATGGAGCCCCTTCTGCCAACCTCCATAAGCTTACCAAATATTGGTACCTCTGGGCATTTCTTCTCAACCCACCAACTGGGCACTGAAGAGGGTTTATCAAATGAAAATTTGTAAGACTCCTTGATGTTAATTTTCATCTGCAGTCCTTTTTTATACCTTGGTAAGAGATGGCTCTCATCTTCCCCATAACTTTCATGAGTAGTAGAGGGAAATAGGTGAAACCAAGTCATTAATTGACATAGCCTACTTAGAGAAAGTCAGAAAGACCTAGATTTTTCTACCATTCTCTGTGCACTGTTCCTTGCCAAGTTGAGATTAGCTGAGGTACAACCTCTCCTCTCTAGCACCTCTGATATGGGAGAAACTGGTCATTGAAACAGAACTGCTATGGGGCATAGAAGGAGGAATCTGTTAGAGCTACTAGTCTATTTGCTGCATCTTTCTGGACAGTCAGAAAGGAGGAGGAATTGTTGGCCCTGAAGAGCTGCACTGCTGCAGACATGAGGAGCACCCTGGCTGTCACAAGGAACAGCCCCAGACAATCTGGTACATCTCTAAGCAGGGGAGCCAGAAAGGAGGTCTGGGGCAGGTGGCCATAGTAGCTGTAAGGAAGGAAGGCTAAACAGAGTTGGTAGAAGTCAAAGATAAATTTTCATCTTCACTCTCTCCCACATAACTGCCAGATGATGCTGGTTATTTCAAGGAATTTCCAAGAATGGCATTGATGCATATCACGATCTTCCAAGAGAAGTGGGGAAAAGCCATCAGAGCTTCTGATCTTTGCTGCAGCAGAACAAACAACCTGACGCATGCTGGGCTTCCTGTCCCCTGCATGGCATGCTGATGTCACAAGTGAACACACATACTCACCTTCTACCCTGCACCCTCTCTGCTTTGAGAAGTGCTGGGGTAGGAGCCATTCCAGCTGCAAAAATCAGTGTCTCACACTCAGGCTGTCCCAGGCTCACTGCACATTGGTCCGGCCCCAGTCTCTGAGGGTGTGCTGTATTTCCCACATCTGCGCAGTGCAGGTCTGCAGCACAAGCACATAGATGCCGGAGGGCTCCCTTCTAATCTCCAGGCACCGCTGTGTGCCCCTGTTGACCATGGCTCCTCCCTAGATGGGAGGAGAGACAGAGTAAGGTGCTGAAATGTCTCCTGGAACCAATTTCTGCCTTTCCTCAAGGAGGCTTAACCAGCATTCAGACAGAAACTTTATGGGCATCTGTGCAGTGCTAGACCCAAGATTGAATCCCTGTTCCCCACATACAAACCACATGGCCATAGGAAGATTACCTAACCTCTTTAAGTCTTAATTTCCTAATCCATGAAATGGGTTTAGAACTAATGTTGAAGTTGAAATTCTACGTACAAGGTCCTGGGTTTAGTACCCAGTACCTCTAAAAAAGAAGGAGAAAAAAAAAAGAAGAGGAAGAAAGGGTAAAATTAGGCTCAACATTGTTTGGGAATCTTGTGGTTGACACATGAAAGAAGTGTAAGAAATCTGGGTTCGACTCTGCAGTTAGCCCTTCTCATGGGGAAGCAGAGGAAGGGGCTTCCTCGTCTGTTCCCATGGGCTCCTCTGACCCCCTGAGCTCCTTTCTGTACCTTCAGCTCAGGGATCCCATCCTCTGTCCAACACACCACCTGTCTGGGTCCTGCATCTCTGTTCTCAAGCATGCCACTCTGCATGCCTTCTTAAAATGTCCCTTAGTGACTGGGCCAAGGATATCCCTTTCCCTGCCCAACCTCTGCTACCATCATCTGAGTTCTCGATGTTCACTGTGAGAAACCCTGGTCACACTTGGCACATGATCACCAAGGTTTTGAACACCAAGCAGGAGCACACTCTGATCTCCAAATCTCTGGCTCCCCTCCATCCAGCACCCCCTGCCTCTCATCTCTTCCAATTGCAAAGTGAACCCCTACAAGTTCAGTTGCCCTGGACCTCCCTGGGCCCCCACTCTGGACTCCTCAGGGCATCTCTGCAAGTCCTAGGGCATTTCTTCTGCCACTCCACAGTGCCCTTCTCTCAGCTGCTGCTTCCAGTTGCAGAGGTCCTGGCAGGGAACCCAGCTGAGCAAGTCTTGCTCATTGACACCCACCAGAGCCTGGCCACAGGAGTTGACTTGCTACTCTTCCAGGTCTCCACAGCATGCCTTGTCCTTCCACCCCATCCCAAACACTCTCACCAAATTCCAACAAGATCATACTTCTACTCCCTCTGCATTTTTCTCCTGAAAGCCACAAGCTACCCACACCTGCAGCCTCATAGTGACCTCAAAGTAGCCACTCTGTGCAGCAGCCCCGCCGTGCTCTGAGCCCAGTTGACCTGGATGTAAGACCCACCCTCTGTCTGATATTTTCTCTATTTACAGATTCTTTTTCTATGGCCTTTAAATATATCCAAATATCATAATATTACAAGCAGAAAAAAAGAACCCAAAGCTTAATTCTCCATCATTTTCAATCAACGTTTGGTTCCCAACCCAACCCCCCACTCCCATTTCAGAATCAGATTCCCAAGCAACAAGACAATAACCCACAATGGCTAAGATTTTGTGCTTCAGTTTTGGACAATTACTATACTGTGTGACTTTGGGAAAATTATTTGTCTCCTCCATGCCTTCATTCTTTTATAGAATAAAAAGAGTTGATATTTAGCCTAGTATCTGCCATGTGTTCATAATCCCTGGCCATTATACTTTATTATGATTTGTTAGAAAAAAATTAATGTCTTATTTTCTATTTTCTCCCAATTTCTGTTTGACAATAGTCCTTAACATTGGCTGGTCTGTGCTTATTTTTTTTAACTTAGAAATTAACAACACTCATAATGGGATGATACTGTGTATATGTGTTTTTTTAACTTAACTTTATATTATGTGTCTTTCTTATTTAATTTTTAAAATATATTTTTAGAATATCATTTGAATGGCTATGTAATACTCAGTAAGCAAAAAATCTGTAGTACTATTGGACATTTTAATTTTTCCTAATGAATTGCTATGGTAATAATAAGGTAGGTCTACATGCTGAACTATTTCTTAACATATTGTTCTAAAAGAGAATTAGTACCTTTAAAAGGGTCACAGTTAGGGGTTTTGTTAGTGTCAGAGCAAATTGCCCCTGGACCTGGACTCATCCCACCTCCAACATCAGTGTCCGTGAACATTTTCAGTACCTGGCTGCAGAGCTGTCCTCCTCAGAGCCCCCTCTTTGTACTGAGATCGCCTACTCCACCTTGATCTTACTCCAGCTGCATCACTATACCCAACACCGGGCCCCTCCTCTCAAAGCTCACATGTCCCAGGGCATCTCAGGGCTCCACATCTCTCTAAACTGGGTCCCCTGGTCACTGGCACAGATCCCTTACACTCCCAGGAGTCCCACGCCTCTTGTGGCCAATCAAAATACAGAACCCAGAGGAAGGAAGCAAAAGGGATTAACTAACCTGTTTAGGGCGCTTTCCTCATTGCTGAACCAAAATACACAATACTCGAAGTTAGGATAAAAGGATTATTGTAGCTCACAGTTTGTAGAGATTTCAGTCCATAGTTGGCTGGCTTCAAGGCAGGGTGTCATAGCAGAGGGAAACATAGCAAAGGAAAAACAGTTCATGGTGGGCAGGAGGCAGCAAAGTAGCAAAGTAGTGAAAAAGCAGCAAGTGGTGACAGCAGCCCTCTTTCTGTCCCTTATATGCTATCCATATAACATGCCCTTAAGGCAGGTAGCACTCAGACCCAGGGTGGGTCCTCCCATTATTCGTACCCAGAACTATGCCAAACCAATCAGTGAACTGCTTTAGTAATCACATGTCCTTAATTCTAGTCTACACACTCTAGATCCAACCACCTCTGAAAAGCCCCCACTATGATCACCTGAGACCTTGGGGGCACATCTAGGCACAAGCCAGAACATAGCCTCATCTGTCTCTTACTTTTGGAAAACACCTTTGGCAGGTTTTCAGAAGAATGAATCTGTAAGTTATGCTTACAAAGTAAATTGAACACAAGTGAGACCAATGTTCACTCAAAGTCATTTTCACATATGAAAATATATGACATAAGACAGACAGGAAAGGAATATGCCATAGAAATTGACTCAAGACAAATTTAAAGTTAGGTAATACGTCAAGAACTACCAGATCACCTCCCTCATTAATCTACAAAGTTCTTGACATAGTGATCATGAAAAGGGACCAAGCCTGGATTTTAGAGTGGCAGGCAAAATGTCCCTAGTTATCCTGCAGTCCAAGTCTCATACTCAACCATAATTGCTATTCTGTTTACCAACTTCAGGTAGCTGAGAAGACAATCTCTCAAAATCCCCTGTGGAGGAAATATTTCGGATGCATGATTCTTTAGCATAAGTAACATTTTAAATTCCCAAGAGATTTAAGATGAAATACAAATGCTAATGGAGTCAAACTTATAATAGTTGTCAAAGATTCTCTGTGTATTTACTATTTTAAAATTGTTGTTTAAGAAAAATTGGCATCTTACAAATTAGCCTTATAATACCAATTTAAAAATGTGTAATTGGATAATTAGATGTATGGTTTCACATTGAAGTTTTATTTTGTAAACACTTTTGAAACATTTGAGAGATTTAAACATATTTAAATCTTTAAATCAGTAGACACAAAGTCAGATACGTGAAGTTCTTAAGAATGCAAAGATAGCATTTTAAATTTATAAATAGAGCCTATAAACATTGTTATGGTTTGTATCTAGATGTCCCTCCAAAGTCTCACGTACTCATAGATGAGGCTTCTGGGAGGTGCTGAAATCATGAGGGTGTGATGCTGGATTAGGGTGTGTGATACTGGGGTTAAGGGTGTGTGATAATTAAATTAGTCTGGTTATTGGTTTAGCATAGTTCTGGGTATGAAAAATGGGAAGATCTACCTTGGTTGTGGATATCACCATCCAATAGGTTTGTAGGCTGGATGGGATAAAAGAGAAAGTGCTGCTTCACTGCTACCCGACTACCCTGCCATGGACTGTTTCTCCTCTGTCATGCTGCGCTGCCTTGGAGTCAGCCAACTATAGACTCTACAGACTGTGAGCTAAAATAAACCTTTCCTCTTTTAACTGGTGGGTGCCAGGTATTTTGTGCCAGCAATGAGAAAAATAACTAAGACAACAATTAAGAAAATTTGATTTATTAAATTGTAAAACTCCCTTATAAAAATGATAAAACTTGCCAGGCTTATAGGTAAAGTACTAAAACTGTTATGGACATCAAAAACTCACATTTAGCCTACCATGCCCATCGCATGCTCCATACACTCTGACAGAGAATGCACCATCATGCCAATCCACCCTTGCTTTTCCAGAACAGCTCAAACTATTGGACTGTTTGAACTCCTCTGCCTGCTCCTGTGTTAAGTTAGGACCAGCCTCCTTCGTCACCAGCCACTCTTGTCAAGACAGCCTTCCTATGACTTCTGCTACAGGTTTGATCTGGATTGTCCCCAAAGGCCCTTGTAGTAGTCTTGTCGCACTGTGGCTGGTGAGGGGGAGCCTTTAAGAGGAAGCCCTGGTGTGAACTCTTCCAGGCTTGAGTGCAGCCCCTTGCAGGGGACTGTGAGACCCTGGTCCCTTCCTCTTTCTCTTTTGCTTTACCTGGATAGCCACCATGCTGCACTCCTCACCAGAGCCCCAAACAGTAGGGCCAACCAATTAGGGCCTAGAACTTCCAAAATTGTGTGTCAAGGTGAGTCACTCTTTCAAGATGGTTATCTCAGGCACTCAGTATCGTAACAGTAAACTAACACAGCCCTCTTCTGCAAGAAGATAGCAGCATCTTCCTCCACATCCATCTCTCCAAGCGAACACTCCAATAACCATTTACTGATACCTGCCACATTCCAGGTGTTGTACCAAATGCTGGGGATAAAACAACAAAAAAAAGGTCCTGCCCTCCAGCTCACAGCCAAGTGGTGGG
>RJWM01050441.1:0-10762 GCA_004363535.1 Dasyprocta punctata
ACTGACTCAGTTAAGGACACTTTTGCCTATTTCATCCATACAAACCCTCTCCCTGCTTTCCCAGAACCTTCCTATATTATAGTAAACAACTCCTTTTAAGTAAATCTGTTTAGAGTGACCTTATTGACAATGTAGTAACCAGTCATGCAATAACCTGCCACCTGATTTGTACTTACTGCTTCAAAAGGTATTTAATCTAAACTCCAGGCTACTGATTTGGATTTGTCAGCACTAAACCATTAGTGTAATAAACAGTTGCCTTCTAATTCCTCAGTTCAAAAAGACTTTTATTTGCTTTGAGATTATATTTTGGGATCATACCCAAAGGCAGCAGCACTGAGTTTACAAAGAGTTCAATTTATACAAAATGTAGAAGTGGAAAGTAAACAGCAATTGACAAAACACTGCATAATTAGTTACATGCACTGAGTCATACATTAATAGGCGGGCTAGTTTTGAACAGATTTGTTGAAACAAAGACATCATTTATCATAATATAGAAACATTTGTGGAGCAGGGGAAGGGCCCCCTTTCTGAGTGAGTACAGCTAAAGGTGTCTTTGACTATCCCAGGATGCCTTAAGGTATAGACAATAACTCTGACTCAGTGCTTATCAGAGGTTTACAGGTAGGTTTCAGACACTGTCAAGGGCAAATGAATTCAGCAGCAGAAATTGGTCAGAGACCTCTAATTGCTCTCTAGTTTGTATCATGAAATACATATAAATCTGCTATTTCATAAATGTTCTTACATTATAATTATGCCCCAGTAATAGGATTATTTTGTGATATTCACCTAAAATGTCAAGTACGAAGAGTGCAGTAGATCTGTCCACACACTAGAGAACCAGAAGAATCCAGACAAGGCCCTGGATTGCGTGGCGGCATCCTGCATGGGTCCAGCTGAAGACCTAGAGCCCACGGCAGTGTCTCATGCAAGTCTGTCTCAAGGATCTGCACTGGGAAGACCCAAAGGTCAGTGGCAGAAGCTAGAAAATCTGAGATAACAGGAGGAAGGATCTTCACTGCAGCCAGAACACGATGTTGAAAGTAAGAACCAGAGCTCCCAAAAAGAGAACTGAAGAGTTTGGAGCAGAAAATCCAGTGTGACAAACTTCTCCAGGAGAACCAACACCACGCCCCCTTCCCCTACAGTTATCTTTTTATGCTTTTGGCAGCAATCTTCAGATGAACCTTCCACACCTAGAAACCCACTGATTCAATTCAGCTTGGTTTTACGAGTTGACCATTTGTTATTCTACCACAGTGATGCTGGTGAGTACTCAGAAGATGACACTGCTGAATTAAAAATGGGTACAGTAAAGTTAAGACTGAGGAGTTTTCAGTTGAGAACAAGGACCCTATTGACACTTCAAATAGAATCCACGTTGCTATTCTATGATAGAAAATTTGTGTACATTTTGCCCATGTATTGAGACCCTGAAGGAGACTGGCGTTACAGATGGTGGACTACTTAATCTAATGGAGGAAATTCCAAGGCAGTCAAACACTGAGGCCATGACATGAATACTACTGGATGCTCTCAACCCAATTTACAGAAATAATCAGGAGCAAAAAGCAGAGTGGAATTATGTGAAGCTTGACCAGAAAGAATTGTCTATAAAGTTGTGGAAAACACAGTGTGATTTCTGAAAAAAACCAAGTATGTGACCTCAAAAAATAAATAAGATGACATGAAATTACCACAGAATTGGCCAGACTGTCTTCATTGTAGACCTGAGGGTAGAAAAAAGTAAACTTCTTTGAAAGACTTAACTTTGCAAAGAAAATACCAGGATGTATTGGTCTTTAGGGAAGGACATTGTAATAAAATATTGTGACAAGATCACCCATTCTGGGACTTAAAAGCTGCTGAAGCTGTGGTTCAAATGGGCTCAAGTTCTTGTCAAACTGGGAGTAGATCTTTGTGCCATCACATTGTGCTGGATTTTCTGGTACTTTGAATGAAAAAGTTGTTGAATCACAATTCTCCCATCAGATTGCAGAGAAGGCCTCGGAGGCCAGCCTGACAGGACAAAGTGTGTAGCTGTGAGAAGGTACAGTCAAAAATGCAGTGGAAACTCCATAAAGTTGGAAATGCAGGTTTAAGTCTATTTGGAATTTGTGCTGAGCAGAGCTGGAGTGGACCCAGTGCAAGAGAAGTCACACATGCTGTACCTGGCAGCGTCAGAGGGCGAGGCTGCCCACAAACTCTGCAGCTTTTGTCTCATCACAGCTCGACCTGTATGTGGGACATGCAGCTCCATAATTTAATGACTGTCCTGCTGGGTTTTGGTCTGTCCATTCTGATTCTTTTATATCCCCTTTTCCTCCTTTTGGGAATAGATATGTGTACTTTGTGCCACTATAGATTGGAGTTGCATTTTTCTTTTGCATTTTTACAGAGATATTCACAGCTAAGAATTGCCTTGAGTCTCAGAAGAGACTTGCAATTGAACTTTTGAAAAATGATGAGATTTTTGATGTTTTAGGGAAGAAATGTTTGCATTTCCAGTTATATAAAAGACAGGTGGAATTGTGAACTTGCTGTTGTCTTTATTTCAAGATTAATTATAGCTTAAGAAGTGTTGGTGAGAAGCTGATGAGGAGTGGATGTTGACCATTAGTCCAGACACGTGAACTTCAGTGGGCCGAGAATGCTCCAGCAGAGAAGCAAAGCATACTCGGTCGTGTGTCCTGGTGCATCCAGGAGGTGTGAACTTGGGTAGTATATATGGGCCTGTTCTCTGACACTGTTCCGGTGTCTGCTTTCCTTCCTCCAGGCAAAATCTGTATTTTAGCTACAGCCAAGTTTTGCAAATGCTGGCTGTTTGGGTGTCACTGCTCATGGCAGGACACTGTCATTGGTCCCTTTCAACTGAGCAGCGAAGTAAAGAGCTTAAATTCCAAGCATCAACTGTCTCACCTCTCTTGATCTGGTTTGAGCCATGCTTTTTCCATTTCCTCACCTCCATGATAGGAGCAGTTTTTCTCCAATTCTTTGCTTTGCAACATAGTAGACACTGGCCCCATGTGGATTTGAATACTTGAAATGGGTACAATAAAAATTGTAATATAGTCTAATAAGAAATATACACAAGAAAAATGAAATAAATAAAAAATGAAGTACATAAGCATAATATTAATTTTATACCAATTATAGAAATCATAATGTCAATATAAGCCTATTGGTACATTAAGAATAATATGTCCACAAATATATGATATATAATGTTTAATTACAATTATAGACAATATAAAATTTATGACATTTAAAAATATTATATTGATTATAATATTTTGTTTTTCTTTTTTTTTTTTTTTTTTGGTGAGGGTTATGAAGAAGCAGACTCAGGACCTCATGCTTTCCATGCAGGCACTGCACTACTGAGCTATATCCCTAGTCCCTATAGTAAAATTTTGATAAAAATAATTACTATGGTATTATAGAGCAACTGAGACATTGGTAAAATCAACACTGTATTTTAAAGTGCCACTAAAAATTTCCACTTACACATGTGCAACCTACCATCTTTCTATCAGGCAGCACTGTTCCACAGTGTTCAGCTAAGCAAGAAAGAGAAGATAAAGGAAGCAGAGCAGAGACTCTGGGATCATTTCTTCTTGGACAAGAATACCCCAAACACTCTTGCCATGGCCCCCAGGACTTCCCTGTTCCGCAGGCTGTAGATGATGGGGTTCAGCATTGGGGTGAGGATGGTGTAGAAGACGGCCAGGATCTTGTCTTCTGCTGGGGAGCAGAGACTCCGGGGTCGGAGGTAAGTGTAGACAAAAGGAGCGCAGTAAAAGCTCACCACCGTTAGGTGTGTGGAGCACGTGGTGGAGGCCTTTCTCCTTCCCTCTTTGGAGCGCATGTGGAAGACAGCAAAGAGGACCCGTCCATAGGAAGCGGCGATGTCAAGGAAAGGGAGGAGGAGGAACAGGCTGGTACTCACGAAAACCATGTACTCATAGACCCAGGTGTCCACGCAGGCCAGGGGCAGCATGGCGGGGACATTGCAGAAGAAGTGATTGACGGCCCTGGACCTGCAGTAGGGAAGATGAAGGGCGTAGACTGTGTGTGCCAGAGAGTTGATAGAGCCCAGCACCCAAGATCCTGTGACCATCTTCCCACACATCCTTTTGCTCATGTGGACGGGGTAATGGAGTGGGTGGCAGATGGCCATGAATCGGTCATAAGCCATGGAGGACAGGAGTAACCCTTCAGAGGACGCCATGGTCAGGAAGAAGAAACTCTGTACTCCACACCCCAGCAAGGAGATGCTTTTCTGGCCTGAGAAGGAGTTGAAGGCCATGTTGGGGACAGTGCTGGAGATGTACATCAGGTCCATGAGGGAGAGCTGGCTGAGGAGAAGGTACATGGGTGTATGCAGCTGGACATCCACGTGTACGAGGTGAATCATGGCCGAATTACCCAGGGAAGCAAGGCAGAATTCGAAGACGATAAGCAACAAGAGGAGTCTGCCCATTAGATTCAGGGGAAACAGCTCCAATAAAATAAAATCATTTTAAGTTTGGTTCCATTGATCCATGAAAATAGTTTTCTTTAAACACCTTGAAAGAAAAAATTAAAATAGCACAACAACTAAGCGTAAGTTTGAAATGAAATAGAAGAGGACAATAAAGAAGAATCGATTTTATTAATGTTTGAGCAGAATGAATTGCTTTTCTTCCAACATTGTACCATTTGTGAATTTGATCTTAATATCAGAATTGAAGGTTTGCTTTCTGATTGTTTCTGATACCCATCTAAGTAAGAAAAAATGATGTGTATATATATATTAGTACAAGGTCTGGCACCATGGGTTTGAAACATCAATAAGAAAGGTAAAGCATTCCTCCTTCCCTGGATAATTCTTAGCTAACCCAATACTCAGGATCACTACTAAGTCAGCCACTGAGGAATGCAGAGATCCCTCACTGCTTCAATTGAGCATGGATATTTATAACAGCAACTCAAGTATGTGACTTGGAATCGTGCATGCAGAAATTCTAAAGTGTCCATTGTCTTCCTCTCCTTTATTTTTTAGAATTGCTTGACCTCCCTCCCTACCCATACTAGTAGAACTTGATAAATATTCATCCTTTTCTCAGTTTTCTACCTACTCTGCTCTTTAAAGATATTCTTCTGCTTTTCTTAAAAAGTGTCTTCCATAAAATTCTCTGTCTTTCAACTGTAAAGTTTTCTACATCCTATAAGATTCATCCTACTTTTAGCATATTAAATCAATAGGTTGGTATTTCTAGTGATGTTTCCATTATTAAGCCCTAAAATCTCAAATTTATTTGCATACATTTTCATGCACATTTTATCTTTTTTCTATGTAAGAAATTTGCAGCTGATAGGAATGATAGATTTAAACTATGTATTTTTATTTCATTTTTTCTCAGTTCCAAAATATAACTATTTTTCCCAAACCATAACTATCGTGATGGTGTAAATATAACATGGATATGAAGATTTAAAATAAACAGACATGGTTTTCCTATCTCTCTACTATATGGAGGAAACTTAATGTTCTACCACATGTGTGTACTGTTCTTTCCATGACTTCATGTATTATCATCCTTCTACAGCACGAATTCTGTAATTTTAGCATTGAAACCTTCTTATCCAGTACTAAGAATAATATTCATTGTGGCTAGAATAATTTTCTAAATTAGTTAGGACTGGACTCATATTTGAGCCTGTGTGCTGGCTTCAAATTTCTAGTATTTCTAGTAATTGCTGAGTGAATTCATTCAATTCCATGTACTCCAAAAATCATGCCTGATTCTCTGTTTCCCAGCAGGCCTCCATGTATGGAGACGGGAGACAGCACCGTGCCTGCCTTGCTGGGCAACCTGTCTTCGAAAGGTGGAGGCAGGACTCTGATGGGCAAGTAATGCAAAGCGGTTCAGCTAGAAAGGGAGGGCAAACAGTTGCACAGTCTGCCTTGATAATTCTCCCATTCTTATTTAATTAATTAGAAACAAAACATAGTTTAGAGAGAAATAATGAAAAGACAAAATGAATATCTTTATCTTCTTGGATAATTTTTCACCTTTTTCTGTCCCAGTTTTTCTTGGGAGCTTTTATCTCTAACCTAATTCCTGGTAGCTTCTCTTTTTTTCTCTTCCTGCTGTTACAATGCCGTGGATTCTTTCTCTCTCTTTCTCCCAAGCAGGCTTAAACTCTGTCCACCTGTGTTTCACTTCTTCCCTGATCTCACCTCACTCTGAGATTTCATGCAGACTCTACCTGGCTCTGCTCTCCAGACGCAATACTGAAGCCAAGTCTTGCCCAAGACGCCTATTTAGGGAGGAGTCGGGCATTCATGGTTATTCAACAGGAAAGAAAGGCAAGAACCGTTTGTTCCAACTGCACATCTGGAGTAATTTAAATCAGCTGTTACTTCATGTATCTCTGTTAATCATGAACACATGTATGGAAGAGCGTGGCCACAGGAAGACGGAGATGCGTTTTTATTGCTGTTTAATAGAAAAGGTGCTACCTTTGAAAAGCGCATGGTCATCGAGTTGACGGGGCGCAATACCATTGGATGTGGAGGCTAGCTGGGGTCACAGGCACCCTCTGCTTCTTACAGCGTTTTAGGGATAAATCTCATGACCTGAGGGAAAAAGATAAAACGCAGGACCACATGACGACATATCTATTCCTTCTAATTATATTCCTGTTTCTGTTTCATTGCAGCTCTACTAGATATGAATGCCCTGTATGACTAAAATGCACACGTATATATGACAGATTGTTAAAATGTAGGGGGCAATTCAGATGATACAACAGAAGACAACGAAAACACAATTCAGAAACGCACGACGTGGTGTCGCGTGGTCATCAGTACCAGAGAGACCGGAGTGTAAGGGGCCGAGAGACGCGGGGTGACGTCGCCCACAGCCCTTGAGCGGCGACGCTGCTGCGCCTGCGTCTGCGCACTGCGCATTCTACTAGGAGAACAGCGCGAGGGAAGCCTTGGAGGAGTCTTCTCTGCGCACTGGGGCAACGGGCGTGAGAAGCGTGAGCCCATAACGCAGGGGCAGAGGCGCGTCTGTGAGGGAGGAAGCAAGGGCGTGGGATTTGCTCTCGGCGTGGTGAGAAGGGGTGCTGCGCCGTGGTCCCAGTCATGGCTCCGGACCCCACGCGGGGCGCTCTGGGTGTGGGCGCGCGGGGAGGGGCGGGGCGTGGAGCAGAGGTAGTCAGAGCAGAGGGAGCTTGCGGTGACTTAAAAACAAGTTGTGCACCCCGGAACCCCTAAACCCCAAGATCTCGGTGCATGAGCACAGCTGGCTTCCCATGAGGCGCCAGGCGGCACCCGGTGAATCATTCTCTCCGCTCTCTCTGGCACAGTGACCACTGCGTGCTGAGCTCGCACCTGTAGAGGTGAAACAAACCAAACACGAGCCTTAGCAAAACTTAGTGTGATCGTTCACACTAACCAGCCTTGGTCATCTAGGTTCCAGAAATCAAACTTTAGCGTAATTACCCTGAAAATGTAGGATTTAAGACACACTTCGGTAAATGTCTATATTTCCTTCTTTGATACCTGTTTAAATTCAAATGACAAAATACTCCAGCAGTTCTTCCAGGAGGTGCATTTCCAGTAATAAAATGAACACAGGGTGTTCGAAGCTAATGAAGTGTATGGGACACTCATCTTGAAGGAGGAAGAATATTTGCATTTACAGATTCTGCAGCACAAGTTAGAATTTAGGCTATCATAAAAATAGATTGACAGCAACCGCTGTAGCTATTTCATTTCCTGTGTTGAGAATGGTCATTCTGTCAGGCCGTGCAAGGTAATAAATCCCTGACTGCAAGATCCTATCCACGTGGGGCTGAGGCTTTCAGTGTCTGGGATGCTGGCGTGAGCGCTGAGGGTCTGAGTCCATTGACGCCCAGCAGCTTTCTCCTTCGGGTGTGGGAGCTTGTTTAATGCACCAGGGACACACGAAGCATAGCCCTCTTGATTACATTATAATTTGGAGAACATTGCTTCTGTACTTAAAAATCAATTTAAGATTAATGTCTCCTTTGACTTTCTTAAAGACGTTGTTAACACGGAGTTTAAAAACAACCCTCAGTTGACAGAATCTGATTACGTAAGTGTAGCAAGTGCAAGGTGCAGAATGTAGCTTCTGTATTTTACTATTAATCCATGCTCAGCTTTAAAAAGTATTTTGGATAGAGACCCATGATCAATAATTGCTTGAACTTCATCTGTTTGAATTCCAGCAATGCCAAAGGACAGCACAGAGTGGATCCTCAGTAAGGTCGGTCACCTTTGTCTCCACATTTGTGCATTAGAAATCATCAGGTCTGAGAGAAACCCACTATCTTAACGAAAGAAACACCCCCCCCCCCGAACACATACTGCAGGCTTCTAAAAGTCTCCTATTACTTCCTGGTGCATTCCAAATTCATGCTTAGGTTTTTCAATTTGTTGTGAGACTCTGTTCTCTGTGCAGCCCAAAAAGATTCCTTAAGGGGCAGAAACCACATCTCCAAAATACTCATTAGTGAAAGCTGGCCCAAAGCCATTCGGGTCAGTAACAGCATCTGGCATGACCTTGTCTGAAATTCTTCAGATTGTGCTGTGAGAGAGGGAGTAGCTCTATAAGATCACTATTCCTTGCGCACAGTCTGTTGAAGTTCTTTAAAATTTTCAAGCACAAAACTACACCCATGTAGTCAGCCAGGCTGTGCATGAAGATCATGTCCTGTATCAGCCCACGCTGCACCAAAATTCAACTCTGCTACTTGGAGAAGCCCTCTTTATCTCCCAGTCACTAGAAGGAGATTCTCACGTACAAGCTGGGGTAGGTATTCCTCACTGATCCTGCCTGTCAGAGCTGTCCTCAGGTTGAAACCAGAAAACGACTTCACCTTACCTTGGACACATTGCAGATATGTTTCTTAATTAAAGCATCTTTTACCATCCTATGGCTCGTGGGAAAACAGGATAAAACTTTTCACGCTTCACTCCTGTAGGTTCCATTGATGCAAATCAAAGGTTGGTGTATTTTATGTTCAATCTTATGTTGTCAAGCTTTAGATATCCCTCTTTTTTTCTCTATTTAATCCCCAGAGCATATGTCCAAAGGGATCAAATGTTGGTCATATCATTTGACTTTACTAATTTGGCGATAATGCAATTCTGGTTTAGAACAAATCAACCAAATCAACCAAACGTTAATTCTTCCTGATTTACCAGTTAACCAGAATTGGACTAAGTATGGATGCTTACAGAGTATGATTTTATGAGTGATATTAGGGTTTTTTTTAATTTGCATAAGAGAAAGACAGAAAAGAAAAACCAAAAACAAAGGAGACAAACAAACAACAACAAACCCAAAACAGTAACAGTGTAAGTTTTCAAAACAAGATAGTAATTTAACAATGATTGTAGTATTGCATATTATTAACCTTCAAAAGTGTTGCTTAGAGTACTACATATGGATATGCAAAAATGATCTGATCAAATGAGTATTAACTGTTCTTTTCCAAGAACTAATAGAATATCATATATATACGCATATAAATTTATGTCTTGTTCCTCTTCCCTTCTTTCTTTCCTCGTTTTTCCTATCCCGGTTATTTTTCCTCTTTGAGCTGTTCCTTCCCCTTACACCATATTTATTGTAGATTTTGAGTCATATTTTCTCTTTCAGTTTCTTACACTAAGTGCCAGTTTTCTCATCACATGCAATGGCCTATGATGGGAAGCTAATTTTCTCAGCAAACTGCCAAGGAAATATAGGCAAGAGATAAAAAGCACATAACTGTCTTCTTCCTATGTTTATGGACGCTTTTGAACTGGTAGTATTTAATTTTACTTTCTCCTTGTGGCCATGCTTTTTGTCCGCCCTAAAATGTCTGATTATGATTATAACAGCTACCATTCACCTGGTATTTATATTTGGTGAAGTGCTTGCCTGGTTCACTAAGAATTCAAGACAATTGGCAGATTAAAGATGACCTTAAGTTTCCTCACAAAGCTGTGATGGTAACACATGTTCTGGAGAGGATAATATGTTTTTTAGCTTCTGTGACATGCTCATGAAAGAATGTCAGCTGCAGTTCTGAAAAATTAAACTTGTAATGTCGGTTTTGATTTATTTGCCATTGATAATACAACTTTGCTTTTGAAGTTCAGTTTGATGTAATATTACGTTTCAAGTTGTTTTGAGGTTTAAAGAACAAGGGTGTCCTCAGTGTCTTACTATGCCTCAATGGAGGCTACATGGTCACTCACTTATGTGCCTCATTATCTTTATTTATTTTAACTTCTCCACTAAACATTATCATGGGTAATAATATGATCTTCTAGGTTCATTTCTTATTTGGATGAATATTTTTTTAGAAAATCTGGAAAAAAAAAGAAAATCTAGAAATAAAGACCTAATAACCCTGTCAGTCAGTGTTTGTACTCTAACTTCATTTTCTTTTTTTGGTTCCAGGGATCGAACTCATGACCTCACACTTGCCAGGTAGGCGCTGTGCCGCAGAGCTGTCACTGCAGTCATGCTCAAGCTTTGGTGCGTGCACTGCGGAGCTCACAGTAGAGAGGAAGCAGGCGTGTCCCCAGGGGAAAGTGGGCCCAGGGAAGGGCTCTGAGGGGACCCTGGGGTGCTGGGCTGACCATGTGGGCAGAGGGAGTAGATCTGTTTATAGAGGTTATTTCCTATCCTGCTCTGCCTGGATATTTGATCTGTTTTTATTGATTTTTGAGTCTGTCATAGAA
>RJWM01050442.1:0-10761 GCA_004363535.1 Dasyprocta punctata
AGTGGATTTGGCTCAAGTTGGAATTCAGAACATTCCAGCTTTGGGAGGGAGGTGAGAGAAGGGGACTCTATTAGGAGTCCCTGGCTAGCAGCCCAAAGACCCAACAGGAATAAAGCCTCATAAACAGCCTTGGTGAACTGGTGCCCAAGCAGCCCTGCACTACCTACAGCTCCACAGATTCTTTATCCCAGCTGGCCCTTCAGCAAGCCTCCAGTCATACGCTACTCTTCAAATCGAATCCAATGCCCAAGGGCAAACATGAGTACTGTGCATTTGGATTCTGGATTCATAGAGTAGTTCCTTAAGGCGGGACTGAGGTGACAGTATCACACATAGCAGTAGTATACTCTATGTCATTTAATCTCAAAATTTCTGTATAATTCAGTGATTGGGATTTCTCTCCAAGTGGAAAGAAAAGCTTTCCTATTTTTGAATAGAAAGATACTAGGTGCTATCAAAAAGAATTTGGAAAATAAAATGTAAAGAAGAAAATAGAGCTCCTTACAATGCCACAAGTCAGAGATAATCTCTGCCAACAATTTGAGGTACTATAGAAGACATTCATGGAAATATTCTTTAAAAAGTTGTTACAAAATCACACTATGCCCACAATCCTATAACTTCTATCATTTCTAAAAAATGTGTCATGGCCCTGTTCCCATGTTAATAAAAAACAGAGTTACATCATTCTCTTATGGCTACATTGCATTTTATAGTATAAAATATTATTTCTTTCACTATTAACAGATGTTTTGTTAGCTTCGTATTTTCATTATTAAAACCTTGCACTTTTGCACATAATACTGGCAAATTCCTATGCACAGAATTATGCATGCTTTAAAAACTAATATGGTAGAGCAACTGCTACTAATTCCAGGTGAGAAAATGTAGGCTCAGTGAGATGAAAGAATAAATTACCCAACATCTCAAGTTGAGTTATAAAAGGTACACATTCGATCTAATTATCTAGTTCAGTAAATTTTCCAGTGTTTGAAGCTGACTCCTTCCCATGGAATCCCATGTAAAAATGATAAGGCTATTGGGCCACTATTCATTGAACACTTTGTTAGTGCCAGGCACTGAGCTGAGGGTTTTCATATACATTGTTGATATAGGAGAAATATAACGCCCAATCTGTTTGATGTCAAATGTGCTGAGTTCACAGTCCCACAGCATCAAGGAATGAAGTCATGAACCAAAGGAAGAAGTAAGGAGAGTTTTATTGGGAATTAGAACAGAAGAATAGCTCCTGGTTTTCCAAGAGGGCTCCCAAATGGAGTGGCCACCAAGGCCCTTTGAATGGGGTAATTTACACAGCAAAGTCACAGTGTGGGTACAATGTGGGTCAATCTACAATCAGCCTATAGGATTGCAAGTACAACTGCTTAGCTAATATTGATCCAGTAGGGAAATGAGCCATGTAGCAAGTGTACACTTGGAAAGAACAGAAGGATTTTTGGGAAAGGATGGATCCAGTTGCTCTGGTCACCCACTTGGGAAACTGATGCCTATCTGGATTTACTGGACCAAGTGGTTCTAAGTACAATACGATCTCAAGTTATTGTTTGTCTTTCAGGGAAGCATGTAGGCCTGGCCATTGCATTCTTATCTTGAGGCCTGGCCTTCTTCAGATGCGTCTCCAGTAACAAATCTGTTGTCTTTATTTTGTGCTGACTTTCTTGAGAGTCCAGTCCTGCTCTGACTGTATACTAATTTTTATCTAATTTAGCTGCCTATAATATTCTCCCTCTGAAGAGCTATCCCTAACCATAGCTAAGGGAGAATGGGTGAAGTTTTAATATAGCTGCTTTGAACTGAAAAGTGTCCATGTAGGGGACACAACAGTCAAGGGTCTTCTCCACAGGACTAATCTGAGGGGCCTTGGATAGAAGTCATGTTGGAGTTTAACAATTATGAACTCCCTTCAGAAGTTTGATCTAGTGGGTTCTGGTAAAAAGGATCTACTATATTTGTTTTTGGTTCCATTTGCAAGATCACTTGGAGTTTGCCAGTGAAGATAAACAAACTTTACCAAGAGATTAGAGCATGCATGACCAAAGGATGAGCACCAGAATGGAAAGAGAGATTAGGGAAAGGAGCCACATCCAGGCATGCTTTTAAGGGATTGGAATAGGGATTATAAATAGCTGGCTCCTAGAGCTATCTACTGATGGAGGTTATTTCTGATATTTATAAGTTTGATGTTTTTGTTTGTTTTTTGTTTTCTGGCTTATCCTGTAATGAAGAATCCTGAGATTTTCAGTATCCAGCTTCAAATTTTTTTCTTTTTTTTTTTGCCAACACACCCATTTTAAATGTATACTATATTTTTTAAATCCATTTTATTCAAACATAAAAAAAAGAAAAAGAAGAAGAAAAACAACTGCAAAAAAAAATTTCAAAGCACGTCAATCAGATAATAACAATGGTACATACATTGTCATCCCTAAATCATTCACCCAGAGCACAAGACATCTGCCTTCAATTGTTCAAACAATACCAGCATAAATCTTCCTCTTCAGTGAACTCAGAGAAATCAGCAGTATAACTATCTTAACTATTTTTTATATACATATACATACACATATACATACGTTTTTCTTTCAGCTTGTCATACTAATGAAACAATACAATGTTTATACATGTGCTTCTTATTTATTTCACTTATGAGTATGCTCTTGAGGTGCATCCATTTACCTATAAAATTGTCCAGTTTATCACTCTTTATGACTGAGTAGTACTCCATTGTATAAAAATACCACATCTTTTTTATCCACCCGTCAGTCGATGGGCATTTAAGTTGTTTCCAAGATCTGGATATTATGAACTGTGCTGCTATAAACATGGGTGCACAT
Source organism: Dasyprocta punctata (assembly GCA_004363535.1). Lineage (NCBI taxonomy): Eukaryota > Metazoa > Chordata > Mammalia > Rodentia > Dasyproctidae > Dasyprocta > Dasyprocta punctata. The sequence continues at coordinate 2,856 of RJWM01050442.1, forward strand.
ATATCACTGTGGTATGATGCTCTTAATTCTTTTGGGAAGATACCCAGAAGGGGAATAGCTGGGTTGAATGGGACCTCCAATCCTAGTTTTTGAAGAATCTCCACTGATTTCCACAGTGGTTGCACTAGCCTGCATTCCCACCAACAGTGGAGAAGGGTTCTTCTTCCCCCACAGTCCATCCAGCATTTGTTATTGGTTCCTTGATACTAGCCATTCTTTTCAGGGTGAGTTGGAATATCAGTGTTGTTTTAATTTGCATGACCAGTGATGTTGAACAGTTTTTCATATATTTATTTGCTATTTGTATTTCTTTATCTGAGAAGTATGTATTCATCTCAGATGCCCATTTTTGGATTGGGTCTTTAAGTCTGGGAGGACAGATTTTTTTTTATGTTCTTTATATGTTCTCGACAGTAATCCTTTGACGAACAGCTGGCAGACATTTTCTCCCATGTCGTGGGTTGTCTCTTCACTCTGTTGGTGGTTTCTCTTGCTGTGCAAAAGCTTTTCAGTAGGGTGAGATCCCATTTGTTGATTCTTTGTGACAGCTCCTGTGCAGTCTGGGTTTTGTTCATAAAGTCTTTGCCTACACCAATGTCTTCAAAATTTTACCTACTCTATCTTCCAGAAGATTTAATGTTTCTGTTTTAATATTAAGATCTTTGATCCATTCTGATTTTAGCTTAGTGCATGGTGAAGGATATGGGTGTAGTTTTAATCTTCAGCATGTGTAGAACCAGTTTTTCCAGCACAATTTATTAAAGAGGCTATCTTTCTTCTAGTGAATGTGTTTGGCACCTTTGTCAAAGATGAGGCAGCTTAGTGTGTCTGCAGTTGTTTCTGCATCTTCTAATCTATTCCACTGATCTTTGGGTCTGTTTTTTTTTTTTTTTTCAGTACCACACTGTTTTTAGCACAGTACCTTTACAGTATAATTTCAAGTCAGGAAATGTGATGCCCCCTGTCTTGTTTTTGTTGACCAGGATTGCCTTTGCTATTCTAGGTCTCTTCTGGTTCCAGATGAATTTTTGGATTGTTTCCTCTAATTCTGTGAGATATGCTATTAGAATTTTGATTGAGATTGCACTGAATCTGTGTAACAGTTTAGGAAGTATGGGAATTTTCACTGAATTGGTTCTTCCTGCCCAAGAGCATGGGATATCTCTTCATTTTCTAATATCCTCTTCAATCTCCTTTTTCAGAGTTCTGTAGTTTTCAATGTAGAGGTCTTTTACATCCTTTGTTGAATTGATTCTTAGGTATTTCATTTTTTTTGGATGCTACTATAAAAGGTGTTGTTTCCCTGATTTCTCTCTCAGTGAGTTTGTTATTTGTGTACCAGAAGTGTATAGATTTTTGAGTGTCGACTTTGTAACCACGTACGTTACTGAATTTGCTTATGAAATCTAGAAGTCTTTTGGCAGAGTTTTTGGGGTCTTCTAAGCAGAGTATCATGTCATCTGCAAATAATGATATTTTAACTTCTTCCTTTCCTATCGTTATTCCTTTAATTTCTTTCTCTTGTCTAATAGCTCTAGACAAAGTTTCCAGGATTATGTTGAATAAGAGTAGAGACAATGGACATCCTTGTCTTGTTCCTGATTTTAGAGTGAAAACTTTCAGTTTTTGTCCACTTAGTATAATGTTGGCTGTGGGTTTATCAGATTGAGATAGACCATCTATTCCAATTTTCTGTAGGGTTTTTATCATGAATGGGTACTGGACTTTGTCAAAAGCTTTTTCTGCATCTATTGAGATGATCATATGATCCTTGTCCTTTGTTCTGTTAATATGGTATATTACATTTATGGATTTACTTATGTTGAACCATCCTTGCATCCCTGGGATGAATCCCACTTGATCATGGTGTACAATCTTTTTGATGATTTGCTGCAGTCTGTTTCCTGGTATCTTATTGATCATCAGTGTTCATTGGCCTGTAATTCTCTTTCTTAGTTGGGTCCTTCTCTGGTTATGGAATCAGAGCAATGCTTGCTTCCAGGAATGAATTTGGGAGTATTGCTTCCCTTTCAGTTTCATTAAAGAGTTTGAGAAGTAGTGGTGTTAGGTCTTCACTAAATTTCTTGTAGAATTCAGCAGTGAATGCATCAGGGCCTGGGCTTTTCTTTGTTGATAGGTTTTTAATTACATATTCAATTTCATTTATTGATACTGGGTTATTTAGGATTTTTCTCTCTTCTTGATTCAACTTTGGTAATTCACATGTATCTAGGAATCTGTCCATTTATTCTGTATTTTCCATCTTATTAGAATACAAGTTTTCAAAGTAGATATAGATGATTTTCTGGATTTCTGCAGGTTTGGTTGTGATTTCACCCTTTTCATTCCTAATTGCATGGATTTGAGTCTTCTCTTTCCTTTTTTTTTTGTTAAGGTTGGCTAAGGATTTGTCAATTTTATTTAATCTTTTAAAGAACCAACTCTTCAATTCATTGATTCTTTGTATTGTTTTGTTAGTCTCCAGTGTTAATTTCTGCTCTGATCTTTATAATTTCCTCCCTTGTATGAGCTTTTGGTTTAGCCTGCTCTTCTTTTTCTAGAAGTTTGAGGTTCAACATTAAGTTGTTTATATGAGCTTGCTCTGTTTTCCTGATATGGGTATTTACTGCTATAAATTTCCCTCTTAAGACTGCTTTCATTATGTACCACAAGTTCTGCCATGTTGTATTGTCATTTTCATTCAACTGCAAAAACTGTCTAATTTCTTCTTTAATTTCATCTGTGTCCTATTGGTTGCTCAGTAGGGTGCTATTTAATTTCCATGTGTTGATGAAATTCTTGTGGTTTCCTTCAGCATGGATTTCCAATTTTGTTGCACTGTGGTCTGATAGTATGCATGGGATAATTTCAATTCCTTTACATTTACTTAAGCATGTTTTATGTGCCAGTGTATGGTCTATTTTGGAGAATGTTCCATGTTCAGCTGAGGAGAATGTGTATTCTGATGTTGTGGGATAGAACACTCTATAGACATCTACTAAGTCCATTTGCTCAAAAATTTGGTTTAGTTCCACTATTTCATTATTGATTTTTTTGTCTAGTTGATCTGTCTTTTTGTGACAGTGGGGTATGGAGGTCTCCCAATACAATTGTATTAGGGCTTATTTGATTTTTCATGTCGCCTAGCAATTGTTTTATATAGTTGGGTGCACTGGTATTTGTTGTATATATATTTATGATAGTTATCTCTTCCTCTTGGATTGCTCCCTTTATGAGGACTTAGTGACCTTCTTTATCTCTCTTAATCAGTCTTGGCTTGAAATTCACTTTGTCTGCAAATAGAATAGCTACCCCTGCTTTTTTCTGGATTCCTGTCACATGGAGTATTGTTTTCCATCCTTTGACTTTCAAAGTATGAATTTCTTTTTGAATTAAATGTGTTTCTTATATGCAACATATTGTCAGATGTTCCTTCTTGATCCATTCTGCCAGTCTGTGTCTTTTGACTGGTGAATTGAGACCATTTACATTGATGGTTAAAAGTGGTATGTATTGACTTATCCTCATAATGTTATTTTCCTTTTGTTGGCTCCCCACCCTTTTTTTTCCTACCCTCTAATTGTTTGCCTTTCCTGGTGGATTCCTTTTGTTGGGGTTCATGGAGCTGTAGTCCTTATTATCTCTTTCCAGAGTGTCCTTCAGAACATTTTGGAGTGCTGGTTTGGTAGTCATGTATTTCTTCAAATGTTCTTTGTCATGGAAGTATCTCATTACTCCATCAATTTTGAAAGATAATTATGTGGGACACATCAATCTGGGTTGAAAGTCGTTTTCCTTTACAACTTGGAGTACTTCACTCCAAGCTCTTCTTCTTCTTCTTTTTTTTTTCCCCCTGGCACCGGGAATTGAACTCACAGCCTCATGCCTGCCAGACAGGTGCTTAAGTCACTGAGCCAAACTCCTGGCCCTGGTTTTTTTGAGGCAGGGTTGCACTATGTAGCTCAGGCCAGCCTTGCGCTCGCGTTGTAGCCCAAGCTGGCCTCAAACTCACAATGCTCCACTTACCTCAGCCTCCCAAGTGCTGGGATTAAAGGCATGCACCACCATGCCCGGCTTCCAAGCTCTTCTTGACTTGAGAGTTTGTACTGAGAAGTCAGCTGTGATTCTGATGGGCTTTCATTTATAGGTGATTTGTTTCTTTTCCCTAACAGCTTTTATGATTCTATTCTTGTATTGAATTTCCGCAATCTTGACTATGATATGCCTGAATGTTGATTTTTTCTGATCATTGCTAATTGAAGTTCTATATGCCTCACTTATTTGTATGTCAAATTCTTTTTCTCTACCAGGAAAGTTTTCTGTCATGATGTGTGGTAGCATATTTTTAATGTCATTTGTTGTATCTCCTGCTTGTTCTTTGACTCCAATTAATCTTAAGTTATACTTCTTTGTCTCATCTAGCAGCTGTTGGATTGATTTCTCATGTTCCCTTGCTAGTTTTAAGAAATTTTTCTTTTCCTGGTTGCTAACTGCAAGCCTTTCTTCAATATCTGAGATCCTGTCCTCACATTGGCCTAATCTACTTAGAATACTTTCAATGGAGTTTTTATTTTCCTGGATGTCTGCTTGAATCTGCTTCATGGATTCCATTTGTTTCCTATGCTGGGATTCCATAATTTGCTTAAGCTCATCTATTTTTTGTCTCTGTCTGCACTAACATCACTAAGCATGGTGTGTATTTTGACCACTTCTGTAGTTATTTGAGAGATTATTTCTGATTTCATTTTTTCCAGAGCCTCATTCAATTGCTTTGCTGTTACCACTTCAGAAAGACCTGGAAGGGGGGCTTTCCACTTGTTCCACATCATTGCCCACTGGGTTTGCCTTTGGTGAACTGGATGTCTGGGGTTGCATCTTGTGTCTTCTCATTTCTTTTCTTTTTTGGTTTAATTCCTGGGGTGATGCTTGTAAGTTGCCTATGGTGGGTTACTTTATTGATATTTAGGACACTTAGGTGATGATTACTCCTCTGAGGTGTCTTCCAGGTGAAGCTGGCTTTTGGGTTTTGAGTCTGTTGGAAGAACTTACCTCTTCCGTTTGTTGGAGGTGAGAAGTTGTTGCTCATTTGGCCTATTCCCTGGTACTTTGGCACTGTGACACATTATTTTCTGTGACTCTTAGTTAAACTCAGTCATGGATTATCAGGGCCAACAGCTGTTCAGAACAATTACATCAATTTTGACTGAAGTGGTACCAATAGCATCAAACATAGCTTATAAAATGACAAACTGAGCTAACCCTTAATTTGCAACTTTTAACCATATGAACTAGATTTGTGATTATACAACAAAATGTAAAACAAATCAGATAATTATATGTAATATGTAAGTCTGTAATGTGTCAATTTTGCCCTTGGGGTTAAAATGGATTAAGGAGAAAACAGAGAAGTGGAAAAAGAGAAAGAGATTATAAGTAAGGTTGGAAGACAAAGATGGATCCCACAAACTTGGGGAAACTGGTACAGAAGACTGAAGGAAAAGATATGTGGATAAAAGGTAGAACAGAATAGAACCACATCCACAAAAAGGTTAGGAACCACTCTCATGCTCATAAAAAATGAAAGAGAAAGAGAAATATGAAACAAACAGAAAAACAAAACCAAACAAACACAAAAATAAAAAAAAGAAAAAATTAATCCACTTCCAGGATTCTCTCTCAGTTCACTAGTAGACAGTCTGTGGAGACAGAGTCCCAAATCATGCCACTGTACCCCAGTAAGTCAGTTGTTGCTTTATGGCAGAGTAGCAGATAACCTTAGCAAGCCTGCCCCAAGATCAGATTCATTAGACTTGCTGCAGTCCAAGCAATTTCCATGGGTCTGCACCCAGCTAGGAGCTGCTGGAGGAAGCTAACAGCAGTTCTGGTTCCAGGCTTGTCCAACCCAACTCCAAAATGGCTCCCAGCCAATTGTTCTCTCCCACAGAAGGACTGAGTCCTCTGCACTCACTGCCAGCCAGTGCAGTCCTCCATGTCTACCACTCCCCTCCACTGCTGTGTCTCTTTGCAGAGACCTCTGGGGTTGCCAGCTGCCACTGTCACCATGACCATGCATCCCCAGGTTCCAACAGATCCTCTCTCACAGTGAGTCTGGCTCTGGTCAAAGGCACCACCAGCTACCACCACTTTCTTCATATAAGTTTTTCTTTTTACCTTTTACTCTCTTTGTGGGCTTCAAATCACACTCCAGATTCTTCCTGAGTCCATGGGACCCACTTACCTTCCTCTTGTCTTCCTCATGATGCTATATTCCCACATCTGGATAGTGACTTTCAGAGAGGCTGTTTTCTCTGCTGCTTACTGCTCCACCATCTTCCTGGAAGTCCCGGACTTCCAAGTTTGATATGTCTTTGGCACAATTATCTCCAGTTTTAATTGTAAAAAGATGTTTTGAAGGACAATTTTAGCTAAGGAATTTAAAGATTCTTGCTGAGCTTTTATAGCATCTACTGTAGCTTTTTAACCTCATTAAACCATATTAGTGGTCAGCTACAACTGCTGCTGGAAACTTTCAGTACTGAAAAGCAAAAATTTTTCAGTGATTTGAGCCCCCCTCTTATATCTAGCCTTCATTATTATATTATTTTTTCTGCATCTTTTGGTTATATATTTCTGCTGGGTGTTTAATACCAAGTTAAAGTGAACTAACCTCTCACTATATATCAAGGTCAGTTGAGTCTCCTCAGGCATTAATTTTGGAACTATGTACCAAGGCGCTCAGCTCCTCTGTCAGTGTCAGTCACCAGGATGAGTCACAGTCTTGCTTGACCATATGGCTTCCTGTGGAAGCATGGGAGAAACTTCTTTGTCTGGTGACCTTCCTTTTTATCATTCTGTACATCACTGATTTCTGTCCTCTGGGGTTCAACAATCTCCCTGTTCAGGAGGTTAGGTGACTCATCAAAATTGCAGGATGTAGTAGAGAAAGTCCCCTCATGTCCTGGGTCCTTGTTGACTTTGGAGTGCCAGGGCCAAGATATTGGCTGTCCTCTTATCCCAGTTATATTTCTAGCCCTGGTCTCCAAACTTTAGTTGTTGAACACCCGAATGGTCAGTTACACCAGTATTACAGTGGGAGTGGTAGGTTTTAATTTTATTATCTTATCTAAACATCAAGCACCTTGAAATATATAGTATGACCAGGGAGTTGTTAATTCTTTACCAATCATAATTGTCTTGGAAGTTGAATCCCTGCCAATGTTAACAGATAACACTTAAAAAGTTTTACAGAGAAAATTTGAGGTTAATTGCAACATAACATTTTAGTATAATCTGCTGACATTATTATATTAAAACCATTAGATATTGGTATTAGATCTGAAACACATTTAAATTATCATCTTAGTATAGAATTATTTTTTGGTTAGTTATCTTTGTATAACTGCAAGATATTACATAACATAAACTTTTACTTAAATTTGCTATCTTTCAATAGAATGCCATTTAAGATGAACATACTTATCTGTAGATATAGTTTATAGGTTATTAATGTCTAACCCTTAATTTCTAGACTGACATTGACTGGACTGCGGTGTTTAAGAATCTGTAAGTGTATAACACATACATAACATACACATAGCAATCACATAAACATAAGCCTTGAAAAATATTTATATCATCTGGTTGACTGTTTCACGTTGGACTGGTATGCAGATTTTATCACAAATAGTCAGAATACAAGTAAGAGAAAGTCAGGTACTTGAGTCTGAAAAAGTTTATTATCATAAATAATTTTAGCTGTAAGTCACCAGTGTAATACGATATTTTTTTGTTTTGTATATTTGAAAGGCTTTACACTTGGGAAACACAAATATACCATATAATATACAATGAAGTTAGAAATAACTGGCATCACAGCTACATAAAAATCTTTACATGTATTTAGTTT
>RJWM01050443.1:0-10761 GCA_004363535.1 Dasyprocta punctata
ATGGCAGTTCACACCCTAATTTGCAGCATCCTTCTCTTCCGCCTTCCTCCCTGCTTTGACTCCCTGGGTGACTGATCCTGACCAGATGGGCAAAGTCACAAACCTGTCACTTTTAATTAACTGTCTTGGTTTAAATCACTCTTTCCTACTACAAGTTCTATAAGAACCTCTGTGACTTTCTGGTGTTCAGGGTTTTAAAGCCTGAACTTCTCTGACCTAGGTTAGCCCAATAAAGAGTCTGTTTTCCTTTTCCTTTTCAAGTTCACATTTGGTTCCTTATGCCATGTGAAGAATTCTGGTGTCCTGTTTTCCAGAACACTATAAGGTATAGATAAAAGTCTGAGCTAAATGCAGACTAGATTTCATTAAAAGACTCTTATCATAGAACTTTATAACAATGTCCACTAGGGGGAAATCTCACATTATTTTCCTTAGTGCTGTTGTCTAGCAAGGAACACCAGTAAATTCAGCAACTGGTCCAATGCAACAGATGCAAAACAGGAATAAAATATCTCATTAAAGAAGTGTCATAACCTCTTTGTGATCTCAATTTAAATTTATCATCACTTTAACAAAATATTGTATACAAGAGACAAAGTACATGCAAATACATGAAAATTTAAAGCATAAAAATGTTGATTACCTAAGCCAGTCACAATCCAGAATCCACAAAAAATAAGCAAACTGTTACCACCACCCAGTAATCTCAGTGGAAGACCTCCAAATGTTATAGGGGAAATGTAACTGCCAAAATACTAGATGTCCAATTTGAGTTCGTGTTCTCTAAAATCAAAGAATGAACTTTTGGAACAATGGACAGTAAGAGCAGAATATATTTACTGGAGAAAGAAAACTACATTTACTGGGAAAAGAAAGTTGATTTCTAAGAGAGACGCAAAGAGTTCCAGGTGTGTTGCTTAGGACCTGCTTTTCAAAGGAATTTTATAGAGCAAAACCATGAGGAGAGGTGAGTCTAAGGTGGGAAAAGCTATATCAAGTAACATGATTACAAGTATAGTCCCTTAGGCAACATTGATCCAATGGGAAATCACAAGGTGGGCAAGAGGTGGGACAAAACTGTGGCCACCCAATAAGATTATGAGTGTAACTGCTTAGGTAATATTAATTACATGGGGATCGAATGGGAAGCAAGTCATGTAGCAAGTGTACATGCAAAGCACAGGGGCTTTTCCTGGAGGTGCGGGATCACTGGTTCTTTCTGCGCCCCCAGATAATGTGACGGATACTATTTATAATAGCAATCTGTGCTTCACATCCCTAGAGAAAGCATGTGAGTGAGTCATTCTATCTTTGGTGTTGAGGTCTGGCCTTTAAGAAATGTGCTTCACCCATAGTTGCAATGTAAGGTGCTAACAATCTTGAAGAGCCCTGTCATTGCTCTTCTCTATATGCCAGACCTTAGAATGGAGACCACTCACTCAGCTGGGGACCCCAAATGGGATGGGTTTAATTGGATCACAGAGTGGTAGGGGTCAAGTGTAGTGCTCAAGTGTAAAAGCCCACTCTGCACACTCACCATAGTAAGCAGCAGAAGTAAAGCAATGATCAAAATGGTCTGACACTCACAGACCTATTGCACTGCATGATTAGCTATGGGGTTCTAAAGGTGATATGGAGAGGAGGCCCATTAAAGTCTTATTGGATTCACATAACCAGCAAAATTTTATGGAAAATGAACAAAAATTAACCTGAGATTATAGCAACAGAGAATCATGGCCGCTCCAGAGTTCAGCAAGGTTAAAGACTTAGATTTCCTTGAAAGAACAAAATTCTTTGTCCCCCTGAGGACAAGGAATCCTGATGAACTACCGAAAAGCTTATTCTGTCAGTCCTTCTCTCATGCTTCCCCTAAATGGGGCTTGGGTCCTCTTTCTGGTGACTGTCCTTAGGGAAAAGGGAAATGATCAGATATTTGGGGAACTAATGGACACTGGTTCTGAACTAACAGTGATTTTTGTAGATTGAACATATCACTGTGGTGCTGTAGTAAGAATCAGGATGATGAAGATCTGGTGATCAATGAGGTGTCAGCCACAGCCTGACGCACAGTCCCTGAATCCATCCTGCAGTCATTCCCCATTTGTGGAATGGATAGTTGGAATATGCACAATTTGGGCTTGGCAGAATCTCCACATTGTTTCCATAAGCTGTAAATTGAGGTCAGTTCCTTATAGTGTGGAAAAGGCCAAGTGGAAGCTGTAGAGTTTGACAATATAAACACTGATTTCTCCCAGTTTTTGTTGAGTCCATTTGGTGGAGGCTTTTGTGATTTCTCCTGAGCTAGTGGTTGAATTAAACAAAAAAAATACTGAATCCTTTACTCCAATTTCTTCTCCTTCTTTGTCTCTTCCACCTGGTCCTGGTTATTATGGATCTTGAAGGTTGTAACACTAAGGTTGATAACAGTGTGTGGGGCCTGCCCCCGGCTTTTGTAGCTGACTTCTACCTGGAGCAGGCTGCAGTATAAACTGCGTGGTCAGGGGGGCTCTCCTCACTGCTGGCCCAGATCAGTGTTATCAGAAGACCTCTAAGGAGTGATCTGAAAATACAGAGCTGTCCTCTTCCCTTTTGCGTTACATCTTTGACTTTATCATAATTGACTGACTTAACTGGACAACTTTTCTTTTCTTCTGAAATATACGTAATGAAATACTCCACTGTACTCTCTGTGAGTGTTATTCAGGGTCTGTTCAGGAGGCTGGGTCCTCTGCAAATTCTCAAACATTGCAGTCTGCAGTGTTAGCTGCAAAACTATCAGGTACTTCAGCAGCCTCTTTAAGAATAGGTTCTTCCAGGTAGCCAAGATTCGCCCCCTTGAACCAGCGGAAGCTGTGCCACCTGGGAGAGAACCAGGAACCCACCCCTCCTCCCCATCCTGAGAGCCAGCAAGGTCACTTTGGCCAGGGGAGAACCAGGAAGCCACAGTCTCTCTCCCACTTCAAGTAACCATTTGATTTGGAGAAACACAGGCTGAGATGACAGCAATTGAAGTAAAAAAAAAAAACCACTTACATTATTTGATCAACTTTGGAAGCCTAAATATGGTAGTCCTAACAACTATTTAGAGGATAATAATATGCAATGTAGTAACTATTACCAATTGCCTACTGTATTGTTGGTTTTGTATCATTTTGCTGTTTTGTTTCATGCCCTGTCAAGTAAAATAAAATAAAATAAAATAAAATAAAATAAAATAAAATAAAACAAGAATAGGTTCTTTCCCGTCAGGAGAGCAACAGTGAGTGAACACTGCAATCAGGTCCCTCCATGTCAGAATGACAGTTGCACTCTGCTTAGTAAATACATCCCTAAATGTATCAGCAGTCTCAAAAACAGCTGCCGAAGTTTTCTTTATCCTGAGCAATGGCTATGATTTAAAAGGGGGCATGTACTCTGAGGATGACAACAAATCCTCCTGAATAAAATGGCATTTGTTTGTGTCCTGATATCAACCCCTCTGGAGGTGGGATGGGAGAGCAGGTGTTGGTGAGGATGGAGATAAGTGGACTTCTGGCTCAGGAGAGGGATTAGACACAATGGAGAGCAAAGGTTTCCACCTGCTGCTCAGGAGGCAGAGGGTTTCCTGGGATCAGGAAATGTAGGGCGCTGTAGTGAGAATGGGGTGTGGATAGCGGCCACTGAGCTGTCAGTTAAAAGCGGGGGTCTCTGAGGACTCCCGTGTGGGGCTCTGTGGAACTCTGTGGTGTGGAGCTACAGCCACACAGACCTGACGAGAGATCCCAAGTCCAGGGTCTCAGCATAACTTCAGGGAACCCGGCTGTAAGTGACAGTTCAGCTTTTCCTTTCCCTTCTACAAAACAGATTTTGCTGCCGAATGGTATTATAATTCAGGGACCCATCCTTTAGCCACGATTTTTGTTTTCCTAATTTGTATGGAGGCCAGACTGTGTAACAAAAGAGAATCAGCCTCTTTTCCTTTAAACATTCCTCCACAAATGTGCCCAAATTGGCCAAAAGCCATTAAAGTGGTGAGCCCTCTGGAATACTCTCTGGGTCTCCCATGTTCAGCAGGCGTTTTACAAGACAGTGTCAAAAATTTGGACTCATTACGCTTGAAATCGAGAGTTTTTCATGCAACGTAAATACAGTATCACTGTGAAAACTACCATTCTTACAAGCAAAACAGACTAGATTACAATAATTGTACAATGAAAATATAAGGACCAATATCTTCACAGGAACACAGAGTAAAGTCCTGAGTCACTTGCACAAATACAAGAGTAATGCAGAGGAGATAACCCTAAAACTGAAGCTCGCACTCCAATCTTAGCCATATAAACACTACCGTGAAATCCGAAAGGGTGAATGCCTGGTGCCGGATTCACACTGAGTGATAAAGCCGAGCTTGCTGTGGGCTCCAATACAGTCACACAGGGACTCGCTATAGAGGGACAGGTCAGTGCACCATAAGGCACAACTGCACAGTTAGAATTCAAAACTCAGAATCATAAAACCTATTACTCCTGCCTGGGCATACAGTGGAGAGCCTTTCACAAAATCAAGTGTCCTTAATTAGGAAGCAGAAGCAGGGCGTGGTGGCGCACGCCTTTAATCCTGGCACTAGGGAAGCTGAGGTAGGCGGAGTGTTGTGAGTTTGAGGCTGGCTTTGGCTACAACGCAAGCATAAGGCCGACCTGAGCTACACAGTGCGACCCTGCCTCAAAAAACTAGGGCTGGGAGTTTGGCTCAGTGGCTTAAGCGCCTGTTTGGCAGGTGCGAAGTTGTGGGTTCGATCCCCGGTACTACAAAAAAAATAATAATAATAGTAAATAATAATAATAATAATTAGGAAGCAGAAGCTTTTCGTGAGACAAAGAAAAGGATGCAGAGACAGAAACCAAAGTCAGGTCACAAATCTCGTGTACAGACACAAGGGAGATGTACAGGAGATGGTAGTGTAAAACAAAACCGAGAAAGTCCGAAAACTCAGACCCCATCCAGAAAATCTTCTAATAGTAAAAGATTCGATACTCCTCTGATCCAGCAAACCATTCAGGCCCGAGATCCTGGAGCGCACATGCCAAACCAAGCCACAGAAACACGACCTCAAGAATTTAAGAGATTGGACCTGCTGGGAACTCGGTTAAGTCCATTGACTAAGCCAGGCCCGCTGTGGCCCCAAGCTTCCCTGTTGTAGGCATCTGTCTAGGACAGCAGAGCTGTTCCTGGTCTCACTCTGCCCTCCCAGTGGGTATCTTGACACAGGAACAAGGTTGATGGCCTCAAGCTGACCTCTATGCATTCCATACATAAAGCCATGTTTTCACAGAAGAGCAACCTGCAGGTAAAATTTTAGTACGAGGTGTTCTCACAAATATCCCTACAAGAGAGATAGGTCAGTTCTGGGGAATGCACAATTCCAACTTAACAACAGGGAGCCTCTTAAAATACCAAGAATCATTACCTAGGAAAGAGAAAAGGAACATGTCTCAAGCGATAAAGGAAAAAGAGGCAGAGATAGAAACAGAGTCAGGTTTAGAGGGAGTGAGGCAGGGACAAAGAGAGAGAGAGACAGAGAGAGGGACAGAGAGAGGGACAGAGAGAGGGACAGAGAGAGCAGATGTGAGAGGCGTTGGAGTGACGTGGGTGGGCACAGCTGCACAGCCAGGACGGCCAGGGCAGGGACTGCACCAGGAGCAACAGCTTAGGCGGCTGCTTGTCATCCAGGACGAAGATCTGTGCTGATCATCACCATTGTCTGCCCTCTTCCCGGACACCCTCAAGGCAAGGTCCCCTCAGCCTTGACAAGATGCTGCCCATCGGCCTAGTGTTCTTTCCTCAGCTCCAGTGGAAACCATGAGTCAGCACAGGGCAGCTCTCCTAGCAGTCCTGATGTCACCAGATGAAGGACATGGGAATGCTGGGTCCAAGGGCTGACACAGCGGCTGCTGGCCACTGCCACTGAGGCCACCACTATCCAAGCCCAGCTCGTGTCAGAGGCCACAGGCCGTCTCTGCTGGACACAGGTCCCTGCTGCTGATCCTTGTAGGCTGCTGGGCTCTGAGCTCCTCAGCACTGACGGCCTTTAGTGTTTGGCTGGGAACCACAGATCATACTGCTGACAGAATCTGCCAAAGGCCCAGAGTGGGACATGGGTGAGGAGTGTAATGAAGAGGAAAAACTGTCCACTGTACAGCTGGCTTGGAGACCCAGAGCCTAGGAGGCTTTCAAGGGAACTCCTCAGCCTGCGACTGGAGACTATTTAAAGTTAAAACATTCTTAACCTTGTGTTTCTAAATACCAACAGGCGGTTGTGGAGGTGACTGTGATAGAAAATGTTCTTGGAACTTGTTCCTTGCTGGCGGTGGTTAGGAATGATCCTAATAATCAAAATAAGATCATTCCTGATCACCAGGTGTTTGATTTTAAACTGCTTAAGGAATTAAAACAGAATGTCATAAGTAATGGGGCTCAGAGACCATCACAGCATTCTAGATTCACTGGTGGGAAAACATCACCTCACCCTCATGGTGACTCCTGCTTGCTTATCTCCTGTCAATACCTGTGTTTCAGCATGCAGTTACAGGCCCTGGCAGCAGATCGGGCTGAAGGAAATAGACAGGAGATGGAGCCAACAGAATAGCGGGAGTCTTTTCAGGAAAGGAGGCCTTTACAGAAATGACACAACAAATACAGGGTACTAATGAGCCCTGTGGAGAGACTCTTTCCTGTCTGCATCTCCAGAATTCTTGGAGGCTGAGGCAGTGCATCCAAGATGAAGGTGCGGTCATCTTTGGGGATGGTGGAGACCAAGGCGGCGACAGCATCAGGAGACCTGTGCTGGGAGGAGTGAGGTGGCCGTGGTGGGGCAGAGGCAGAGCCACACGGCAGAGAAGCAACTTCTCCCTCTCTGCTTCCCTGGACCAGGCTGGGTGTGATAGCTCACATCTGTAGACTCAGCTTCATGGGAGGCTGAAGTGGGAGAAATTCTCAAAAAGAGTTCATTAAAAGACACTCGGTATAAAACTAAACCGAGACAAAGATTTCCATGCAGGTGTGACATTCACTATTGCTAAGCATACTGTGTACTAAATATACTTCTGCCCTCTAGATATAAAGGACTCCTAAGAGGTAAAACTGGCATGGTTCATGGTGAGAATCTCCATCTTTTAGACTCAGATACCTGCCTTTCTCTTAAGCTCCAGCTCTGGCACATTAAGCGCATCACACAGTCCTTACAGTCCTGCAGGACAGACAGTGGCAGAGAGCACACCTGTCCCTTACAGCTCAGCTCAATAAACAGAAAGGGGGAGCAGCGCAGTTAGACCTCGGCACTTCCGCTTTACATTTTTTGAATCAGCACAGAAGGCAAACGTGCTCCTGCTGAGCTTCTTCGGCAGCCAGCGTCTGTCTCCAGCTCTCCTGGCTCCCGAGGGCTGTGCGAGGACAGCAGACAGGCACCCGGGGAGACCCCTCACCACCAGTACCCGGGGATGGAGGTGTGCTGTGTGCTCATGGCGGCTGAAGGACAGTGTGTCTGCCCTTCTCGGGAATGTGCAACCATGCAGAGAGAGGAAAACAGTGAGACTGGTCCTCCGTCACTATTAGAGATGCAGCACAAGGCTGTGGTGAAGTGTATCCCTCTTTCCATTCCCCCTCCGTCACGTGTAGAACATAGGAAAATACAGCCCAATTATCACCTTCCTGTTGGAGCCCAAGATTGGCTGATACATCCTCCTGATGAATCCTCAGTTCATGCAATGGTGAAGACGTTCATTCCTTTGCCTGCAGTGTCCTTATTCATGAAGCCCACACTCATCTGAATGATTCTGCAAAAGGTGCCCCTCCCCCTTGGAGCCTCTGCAAGAGAAAAGGGGACAAAAATGGCCATGGGTCAATATAACTTTGTTGACTGGGGACCTAGGGGATCCCTACCCGAACGGTCTAACAGTGTTTCTGACTGGCATGAGGCATTTTGGAAATGGATTAACCAGGCAGTCTCACAGACACTCTACCTGCAGGGGAATTCACCAGAGAGATTGCAGGATTTAGCACACCAACTCCACACGCTTTGATTAAGGGTAAGCCCGGGCCTCTACAGACTACAGACTGGAAACTTGCCCTGCCCCATGTTGTGGGGGGAAATTGATGGACTGTGATGTGCACCCCCATAAGGACACAGTTACACAGGGACTTCACAGAATGGCAAACAAAGAACTTCATTATATATTTATGATCCTAATGTTTTCCTTTATGGAACTATGGTCTGGAATGAAACTTCCCTTAAATGTATGAATGGTACTTTAAGTCATTGTGTTCAAGCAGGAGAAGTTATTTGTTGGGGAAAATGAAATTTTCAACCCTGAGGCTCCCACTGACAACCCCTCCCTTTCCCATCCTGATAACCAAGCGGCCTCACCGCCTCCTGCTCTCTCCCTCCCCGGCCAGCTGAGCCCCCAGATGTGCAGAGCTGCGAAGCTGTCACCGTGGAGTCACCGCCTTTGATCTGCTTGCCCTTTCCCCTCAGGAGCCCTATATAAAGCTCTCTCACCCCCTGCCTGGGGCTGAGACTTTGCAGTGCTGGGCTCCCCTGGGCCACCAGCATAAGGAAAGTCTGCTCCCCCCACTTCTCAGAGTGCCGCTCAGTTCCTCTGCCTCTGGTGAGCTAAAATTGCTTTAACAGTTGATAAAAGTGTCATGGTCCCAGGATGTATGCTAGGAGGGTGAATGTCAGTTAATCTAACTGAGCCTTGGTCTCACACTCAGATGCTACATCTTCTGCAGTCCTTAGTTGATCATCTTGCACATGGAACTAACAGCACAATTGGCCTGATTGTTGCTGGAATAGTCTCTCTATTCCTGCAGATCTCAGAGTCTTCTCTGTTGCCCTTGCTCACTCTGTCCAGACAGCTAGCGTTGTAGACACTAGGCAAAAACAGCAGAGGAGGCTTGGAAGACACATAGCATGAGATAGACACCAAGTGTCAATCACAAATAAACATGATGGAGACCGTGGTTCTTTGGACGGGAGATCAAATTGAAAGTCTGCAATTACAAGAACTTCAGTGTCACTATAGTGTTACCTGAGTTTTCATAACTCACCTACCTTATCATTGGTCTGAACACCCCTGGGAGCATGTTAGAGATCATATTCAGGGGTCCAGGCATCAAAATATAACTCTGGACCTAGATGCTTTACATAAAGAAGTATTGTCTATGTCTTAGCTGTGACTTAAGTAAGCAGCAGAATGTGCCAGGACTGTGTGAAGATAACATGGCATGGAATTTATTGTGCCTGGGTCTGGGCAAAGAATGATAAGACCTTCTGCCCAGAGCAAGGAGAAGTGTGTCCCTTTCATAGGGGTGGTTAGAAGGCAGAGGACATTACATGGGAAGAGCCTAGTAAACACCTATAGTTAAAGTTCCTGGCCACCTTGCATTTCAGTGGGCAGATTCCCTCGAATGTCCCTTGGAAATTCCTGGGTGTCTCCAGATCTCCCCAGGACCTGCCTACTTTCTTGTCCTGTCTCCTTTCCTGTGTTTCCCAGTGGCAGCCCGGGTGCTGAGCTGAGTTCCCTGCAGAGCAGAGCTCTGTGGAGAGCAGGCTGGGGTGCGAGGGTCAGGCCAGCTTGGAGACTCAGCTCAGCAGGCTCACGGTTTGATGAATAAACACAGGGTTGGGTGAATTTTCTGGTGCCCTCAGCCAGCTGAGCCCTGTAGATGTCTCCGGGCTCCCTCTGGTTTTGGGCTGCTCCACTCGCCGTGACGCGTTCACGTCCCCTGGATTTACTCCTAGTCCACCGCAGGGGAGCTCACACCCGCTGACGTCTGCGGCTCTGCAGCCACAGCTCGCCCTGACCCAGCTACAGTCAGACGCACAGAGAGGGGAGCTGCGGGAGCCCCACGTTATACACGGAGGACAGACTCTGCCCGAGCCCCTCCGGGCCCTGCCCTGTGGGCCACGTGGAGCAGAAGTCCCCGCTTCTCCTCTGGCCACAGCGGGGCCTGCATGGCCAGGACGCCGTGGGGCTCGTGGGGCAAGATGAGGTCTGCTGAGGACTCAGGGAGGGCGGGTGCCCGGGGGGAGGGGGTGGAGCTTAGCTTGGTTCTTATACGAAGTTAACCTTGTATGTTTTATCACTACTTCATCCTTCTGACGTAGGAAAAAAAAATCTCCCAATCTGCTGGATGTCAATTTTAGACCTCATGTTCTGTAAAATTGATGAATGAATTTTAGAAGCAATGCAGGTTAAGAGGACAATATATTTATTGAGAGAAAGAAAGCTCGTGTCTGAGAGAGACAGAAGGGGTCCTGAGTGAGCTGCCAAAGACTCCATTTTCTAGAGATTTTTATAGAGCAAATCCTTGATGGGAGGTGGATTCAAGGTAGGAAACAATTGGGAATCATAATGTGGGCATGAAGTGGGACAGAACTATGGGCAACCAATAAGATTACTAGTATAATTGCCCAGGTAAAATTGATTAAATGGAGATCAAATGGAGAACTGAGTCACTCTGCAAGCAGGCATGAACACAGAGCAGGGCCTTTGCTGTAAGGGTTGGGTTAGTGATTCCTTTCAGCTTTCTAAAGGTGATGGATACCTATTTATAATATCAATTCCTGATATTCATCCTTAGGAAGCATGTGGATGCACTAGTTTCATCTTTTGCCCTGAGGTCTGGCCCACTACAGCAGGTATTTTTCTCCTCCTAGGTTGCAAGGGTCTTCTGCACTGGGTCTTTTGAGGGCCCACCCCTGTCTGACTGCCTGTAATATTT
>RJWM01050444.1:0-10761 GCA_004363535.1 Dasyprocta punctata
GGTACTTAACTGTACTGGTTGTTATTGTGAATGGAATTCTTTTCCTAAATTTTTCTCAGCTGTTGTTATTGGTGTAGAGGAACAGTACTGAGTTTTGTGAGTTAATTATCTATACCACTATATTGCACGATATGATTATTAATTCTAAGTGTCTTTGATAGAATTTTTGGGGTCATCTATTCATTTTGACTGTCAGGATTAAAAATTACTGAAAGAAGCATAATCACTAAATTTTTTCAGATTCATTAAGAGGAAGAAAGAACTAAAAATATCTATGTAAAAATTTTATGTTCCAGTTCAATGGACATTTGAGTATGTTCTGGTAGAAGCATTCCTCCTGGAACTAAATTATCTAAGTCAACAGAGCATAAATTCATAGAGACAGAAAAGAATAATTTGCTGATGAGTCACTCATAGTGAGTGGTACTTCTCTTAGGTCCAGTTCTTGTTGTCTAGCTCTTGAATGCTTGTGCTGAGTAAAATAACATCATTCATGTGATGCTCATGACAGATACACTTATTTGGAGAATCTTGCCCTACACCATCAAAGAATGACTACATAACTTTTGAGTCTTGATAAGGTTACTTTAATCTTCTATCAAATTAATTTCTTCATATTGATGGGAAATACGAATCCAGTGGGCTGATTTGCACATTTCATGTTGTGATTCCAGTTTCTTGATAAAAGCAATGCTATTTGGAAAACCAACATGAGTAAACATTTGGGTAGGAATTCTATATTTTAGAGAAGATATTTCAAGCATATTTACTGCATGAGGGAATATCAAGTCTGTATACATGTATCTTAGTCAAGAAGTTGTTTCCATATCAAACATATGAGGCAGGGTAATGTATCAAAAGCATAATTTTTTTCTCCAGTTCTGAAGCCTGAAAAGTCTAAACTGAACTGTTCCTATACTTGATTTTAGCAGGCTTTGATGGCATCCACGTTGCAGTGGATCTCCAGGAATGCAGGAATGCAGGAACCAATAGTAATCATTTCATGGTGGCATCTACCAAGATTTCAGAGAAAACAATGGGATACCAAGTAGAAGTTTGAAAGAGATTTGGAATTCCTGATGAGTGATGTCTAGTAGAGTCACTGAAGTGGTGCCATAGTGAGGACTGTAGAGTGAGAGCCATCAGGAATACATATGCTGGTTTTTGCAGACACTGAGAGTTGTCATGTAGCCTGTGACCATCAAAGACAGAGGCGTGGTGCAAAAACATTGAGAACTTACACAACATCAATGTGTTTAACATAGTAGATTTAGACCTTAAATATTTAGTGTCTTTTCTGCTGGTTTTCCATGTGACTTTGAGACAATTACTCCTAAGTGCTTATTTCTCCCTTGTGGAGTGAGAATATTATCTTTATTTTAGATTGCATAGTGGAAATAGGTAACTTCTTTTTTCATTTTATAAAGTTTTACAGATGGGAAAAGTTTACCCAAATATTCAGACAAAGATTTGGACAGGGGCCTTTGAATAATGTTGAAACCTATAAAGGCATTAGGATATTGAGGAAGGAAGGAATGTGTTCTTCATTTTGAAAAACATGAACCTCTGGGGCCAAGTACAGAATGCTATAGTGTTGGATATAGGCAAATGTGTACCTGAAAGTTGCAGGTGTTTGGAAGCTTGGTCCAAAATGTGATGATATTAAGTGTTAGTAGGCTTTTCAAAGGCGGTATAACCAACACTACGAAGTGCAATTTTGTAAGTTAGATTGCTTCTTCTAAACACCAATGACTTCTCCAAAATTCCTGAGACCCTAGGGCATAAATTGCTACCTGTGCATCTCTTTAGTGCAAATGAGTGGACAGAATATGCAGATTCTGTCCACAGGTGGCAAGGTGCCAGTTTTCTTTCCACAAGAAAGTGAATAATGTGTTGAAGTTGGCTGGAAGTGATAAAACAAGTGCGGCTATTTGCTTTATTTCTCCATGTTCCCCTCCTCTCTGTTTCACACTATAAAAGACTCCTGCTCACCTGCAGATGGGGAGATGTAATTTGAAGCAAATGAGCCCTTCTATCACCTCAGATGTAGCTTTGAAGAGACCTCTTCCATTTTACCAAAACGAATGACCTCCTTTGATTTGACCGCTGGCAAGCAAACAAACCTGATCCTAATAATCTAAGTGACTAATAATGGTTTTGTTAAGCCAGGCAAAAAGCATTAATACAGGACCCTGGTATTTGCCCCTGTAGCTTCATGTCTCTCTCCAGATCTGGCTTTACCTTTTGTATTATTTTATTTTATTTTATTTTGAGACAGATTCTCATTATATGGTTTAGGGTGGCCTTGAACTCACTATGTAACCCAGGCTGGCTTTGAACTTGTGGTAATCCTCCTGCCTCAGCTTCCCAAGTGTTGGAATACAGGCATGTACCACCATGCCCAGCTTGTGTTTCACCATTTTAAATGCCCATGACTAGTAACATTCCTGCTACTGGCACCCTTATTATCCAGGATAGTTTACTTTTGGTGAACTGAGAATTTGGTTAAAAAACACACTGTGTGAATGTAAATACTGATGTTCAAATGTCCTGGAAACCATTTTAGATATTTTTGTATCAGGCCCAGTTTGTAAATGCAGGTTCAAATTTCAGGTATTCATTACGACTTTTGATTTTTTCCCTCAACAACAACAGACAAATTGTGTTGGGATATTAATTTGTGTTTGTCAGTAGTTTTACATTTTGTATCAAGATAGAGGCAACAATTAAAATTAAATTAGACAGACGCATAAATAAATCATTGAGTTATTTATAAGTAAAATACTAAAACACATTTTGTAAGTATAAATTCAAGTGTTACTTTTATCTTAAAATTTATAAACCATAAGACATTTGGGTCAATAAGATTCTTCACAGATATGTGTAAGTTTAATGCTGATGTAGATCAAAAATATCTGGTCTTTTAAAAATTTCAGAAGGATTTTAAATTTCTAAAATAAGAAGGCTTTCCACAAGGTAAAGATGCACTTTGAATAATAATTCTGAAAGTGATTGATGACTGTGTGTGTCCATCATTTTAAGATACCTTAAAGCTAATTTGCATAAGCACAACTCATTTAATAATCTAATAACAGTTGGTTTTAGGAAAAATAACTTTCATGGTGAAGTTAACAGTTATAACCTGTGGCCTACTGCTAATAATTTTAAAAGATAGTAAAAATTTACTGAAATAGATAAAGTGCTATTATTTACAGTCTAGTCCTATTTGAAATTAAGTATTTAAAATGTCCTATTTTGGCCTTCGATAGCTGTGCAGAGGATCCAGTTCTACCCAGTCCTGCATCTCAGCACAACCCCCCAGGGGAATGCCTGGCCAGCCTCGCAGGACACAGAGGTATTGAACCTATGCCAGCCCCAGAACTGCTCATCAGGGATGGGCCAGCATAGCTACAGGGCCTCACGGAACTTGAGCTATGCCCATCAGAGCAGAAGGCACAAGCTCCATTGTTCAGGGGTGCAACCAGCACAGCAGGTCCTAGAGGTTGAGAACCCACCCAACCAGGAGCAAGGCCCCTACACTATATGCCTGGGACTCACCCGGGCTTGCCCAGCATGGCACTCCAGAGGCTCTGAACTCACAACCAGATGCAAGGTCTGAACTCACAACCACACTCCGGGGTGTACACTGCCTAGCCACCTGGGTCCCAGAGGTCTCAGCCCCCACCCAGTAAGGTGGAGGCTCCAGCAGCACAGTCTGGGAGTGTGCCCTCAATAGCTGTGCAGAAGTTCCAGGTCTACCCAGTTCCACATCTCAGTGCAACCCACCAGGGGAATGCCCGGCCAGACTCACAGGACACATAGCCCAGCACCCCAGAGCAACCCAACAAAGTACATCAGGGGAACATGTGGCCAGCCTCACAAAAGAGAGAACACAAGGGTCCAGTACCATAATCTGGGAGTGTGCCCCAGCTAGCCATGGGGATATTAGAGGCTTGAAATTCTACCCAACACAGTGTTCCAGTACAATTCACTGGGAGGCTGCCTGCCCAGCCACATAGGTCCCAGAAGAAAATGACAAAATGAAAAACCAAGAGGCAGTCTCAGTCCCCCAGCCCACCAAAACAAACCCAAGAGACACTGAAGTGGAAGACACTGGGAGCAAAGCAATTGAACTTTCTGAAATGATAGCAAATGCAGTAAAGAAACAACTCCATGAAGCTATAGAGAAACTCAAATCAGAAATAATCTCTCAGCTAAAAAAAGAAAAGACAATCATTATGAAAGAATGTTGTGTGTATCTAAAGAAGATCAAGATTAAAAATAGAAGAACATAAGAAAATGATGGAAGCTTAAAGAACAATATAAGAAACAAATAGAATGCACGAAACAGATTCAAAGAGAAATTCAGGAAATGAAAAATTCCATGGAAAGTTTGAAAAATCGCTTGAATGAAACTGAAGATAGACTCTCAGACCTTGAAGACAGCATGGGAGTTTAATATCACAAAGGAAAGATCTCTTAAAAATAACAAGGAACCAGGAAATAACAATTCAACAGCTGCGAGATGATGCCAAGAGAAATAACATAAGATTAATAGGCATAAATGAAAAAGCAGGGCTCAATACTAATGACATACGAAGACTTTTCACAGAAATAATAGCAGAAAACTTTCCAAACATGGGAAGAGAATCTGAAATACAGGTAACTGAGGCATACACAACCGCAATTAACTGTAACCAAAATAAACCTCCACTCAGACATATAACAATTAAGGTATTAGAAATGCAGTATGAGAACAAAATATTAAAAGCTGTCAGAGAAAAGAAACAGATAACCTATGAAGGAAAGCCTATCAGAATCATGGCAGACTTCTCAACACAAACCTTTAAGTCAAGAAGAGCTTGGAGTGAAGTATTTCAAATTCTGAAAGAAAACAACTTCCAACCCAGACTGATGTACCCTGCAAAACTATCCTTAAATATTGATGGAGAGATAAGATGCTTCCATGAGAAAGAACAACTGAAGAAATTTAGGGCCACCAAACCAACACTACAAAGAGTACTGAAAGAAACTCTAGAAAGAGACAAAGATAGCCACAATCTTAAGAACAACAACAAAAGGAAACCACTAAGCAGATCAAATAATTAAACAGAAAATGTAGAAAACCAACAACAGAAAGATACCATGACAGGGATGAGTCAGTACATACCAGTTATATCAATCAATATAAATGGTCTCAACTCACCAATAAACACAAACAGACTAGCAGAGTGGGTTAAGAAACAAAATCCAACAATATGCTGTGTACAAGAAACACATTTCATTCAAGAGGGAATTCACAGACTAAAAATCAAAGACTGGAAAACAGTACTCCATGCAACAGAAACCCAGAAAAAAGCAGGGGTAGCTACTATGTTTGTAGACAATGTGAACTTCAGTTCGAACATGATCAAAAGAAATAAAAGAAGGTCACTACATACTTGTTAGGGGAAAACTTCAAGAGGAAGAGATTACAATCATAAATATATATGCACCAAATAGAACACCCAACTATGTAAGACAATTCTTAATAGACATGAAAAAACAAATAAACAATAATACAATTATAACATGGGATCTTAATACCCCACTGTGACAAAGAGACAGATAAACCAAACAAAAAATCAGCAAAGAAATAGCAGAACTGAATCAAGCTTGGGAACAAATGGACCTAGTAGATGTATACCGAGTATTCCACCCATGAACATCAGAATACACATTCTTCTCAGCTGCACATGGGTCATTCCCTAAAATAGGTCATATACTGGTCCACAAAACATACTTAAGTAAATGCAAAGGAACCGAAAGAATTCCATGCATAATACCTGACCATAGCACAGTAAAATTGGAAATGAATGGCAAAAAACCCTGCAAGAACTCCATAAGCACATGGAAACTAAATAATACTCTCCTAAATAACCAATGGATCACAGAAGAAATTAAACAAGAAATTAAACAATGTCTACAATGGAATGAAAATGCAAATACAAATTATCGGAACCTGTAGAACACAATGAAAGCAGTCCTCAGAGGGAAATTTATAGCACTAAACTCTCACATCAAAAAAATGGAAAGATCACACATAAACAACCTAATGCTGTACCTCAAACTTCTAGAGAAAGAAGAGCAAGTCAAGTCCGAAGTCCATAAAAGAGAGGAAGTTATAAAGATCAAAGCAGAAATGAAAACAAAGAAAACAATACAAAGAATTAATGAATCAAAGAGTTGGTTCTTTGAAAGAGTAAATAAAATTGATAAACCCCTAGCCACCATTATCAAGAAGAGGAAAGAAAAAACTCAGATTCACGCAATAAGAAATGAAAAGGGTGAAATCACTACTGACCCTGTGGAAATACAGATGATCATCAACACCTACTTCAAAAACTTTTACTCACATAGATTTGATAACACAGAAGAAATGGACAGATTCCTAGAAACCTATGAATTACAAAAGCTGAATCAAGAAGATGTAAAGCTGCTGAATAACCCAATTTCAGCTAATTAAATTGAAAATGTAATTAGGACCCTACCAACAAAGAAAAGCCCGGGCCCTGATGGATTCACTGCTGAATTCTACAAGAAATTTAGGGAAGACTTAATGCCAACCCTCCTCAAACTCGTCAAGGAAATTGAAAGGGAAGTAAGTCTCCCTAACTCATTCCTGGAAACAAGTATTACCCTAATACCAAAACCAGAGAAAGATCCAACCAAAAAAGAAAATTACAGCCAATCTCCCTAATGAACATAAATGCAAAAATCCTCAATAAAATCCTGGCAAATAGAATACAGAAATTTATCAGAAAGATTATACAACATGATAAAGTGGGATTCATTCCAGGAATGCAGGGATGGTTCAACATAAGCAAATCAATAAATGTGATACACCATATCAACAGGGCCACAGACAAGAACCAGATAATCATCTCAATAGATGCAGAAAAAGCTTTTGACAAAATCCAACACACATTCATGATAAAAACGCCACAGAAAATCAGAATAGATGGTCTCTACCTCAACCTGATAAAAGCCATATATCATAAACCAAGAGTCAACATCTTACTAAATGGAGAAAAACTGAAAACTTTCAATCTAAAATCAGGAACAAGACAAAGGTATCTATTATCACCACTCCTATTCAATATAGTTCTGGAAATACCAGCCAGAGCAATTAGACAAGAAAAAGAAATAAAGGGAATAAGGATAGGAAAGGAAGAAGTAAAATTATCATTATTTGCAGATGCCATAATACTCTACATAGAAGACCGCAAAAATCCAGTAAAATACTTCTAGATGTAATAACCAAATTCAGTAATGTTGCTGGATGCAAAGTGAACACTCAAAAATCAATAGCATTTCTGTACACAAACAACAAAGTCACGGACAGAGAAATAAGGGAAACCACACCCTTCACTGTAACATCCAAAAAAATTAGAATACTTACGAATCAATGTAACAAAGGAATTAAAAAAATCTATACAGGGAAAATTGCATTACTCTAAAGAAGGAAATCCAAGAAGATTTCAGAAAATGGAAAGATATTCCCTGTTCATGGATAGGAAGAACAAACATCGTGAAAATGGCCATTATCCCAAAATTATTATACAGATTTAATGCAATTCAAATCAAAATACCACTTGCCTACCTCACAGAGCTAGAGAAAGCATTTCTGAAATTCATCTGGAACCAGAAAAGACCTAGAAATAGCAAAGGCAATTCTGGGCCACAAAGGTAAGGCAGCAGGAATCACAATCCCTGACTCGAAGCTATACTACAAAGCCACTGTGATAACATCAGCATGGTACTGGAATCAAAACAGACCTAAAGATCAATGGAATAGATTAGAAGATACAGCCACAACTACAAACACACTTAGCCACCTCATCTTTGACAAAGGGGCCAAACATGTACATTGGAAGAAAGATAGCCTCTTTAAAAATTATACTGGAAAAACTGGCTTTCAATATGCCATAAACTAAAACTAGATCCATGTCTATCACCATGCACTAAAATAAAGTCACAATGGATCAAAGATCTGAATATTGAAACAGAGAAATTAAACTTACTAGAAAACAGAGTAGGTAAAAATCTTGATGACATAGGAGTAGGCAGAGAGTTCATGAACAAAAATCAAATTGCACGGGAAACACTTCCCAGAATCAACAACTGGGATCTCATCTTACTAAAGAGTTTTTGCACGTCAAAGGAAATCTTCAACAGAGTGAAAATAAAAGCCACGAAATGGGAAAATATCTTAGACAATTGTCCATCAGACAGTGGACTTCTATCTAAAACATATAAAGAATTAATAGAAATCAGGCCCCTAAAATTCAAGGATCCAATCCAAAAATGGGCATCTGAGATGAATACACACTTCTCAGAGAAAGAAATACAAATGGCAAATAAATATATGAAAAAATGTTCAACATCAATGGTCATTTGGGAAATGCAAATTACAATAACACTGAAATTCCATTTCACTCCAGAAGGAATGGCCAAGATTAAAACTTGAACCAACAACAAATGCTGGAGGGGCCGTGGGGAAAAAGGAACTCCTCTTCATTTTTTGTGCGAGTGTAGACTCTTGCAACCACTGTGAAAAATAGTGTGGAGGTTTCTCGAGAAGCTAGTATTAGGGATCTTATTTGAACCAGCTATCCCACTTCAGGGTATTTTCTCAGAAGAATTGAAAACATCATACCACAGTGATATTTGTGCACCCATGTTTATAGCAACCCAATTTGTATTAGCCAGATCTTGGAAACAACCCAAGTGCCCATCAATCAAGGAATGGATGAAAAAGATGTGGCATTTTTATACAATGAAGTACCACTCAGCTATCAAGAAAGATTGCATTGAGACTTTTATAAGTAAATGGTCACAACTTGAGACCATAATCATCAGTGAGATAAATCAAACCCACATGTGTAAATACTGCGTTGTCTCCCTAGTGTAAGAAAGTGAAAAAGTATATATGATCCAATATCTACAATAAATACTATGTAAGGGTAAATAACTGCTCAAATAGCAAAAGTAATTGGAATGGCAAAAGTGGAAAATAGGGAAGGAAAAAGGAAAAAGATATAAATCTGTATATATGTATATGTAAGATAACTAAAATGAACATACTGCTGAATGTATTAGCTATCGAGAAAGAATGGTGTCTTGGTTACTTTTTGCTCATTGTTGAGACAAAATACCTGACGCCCAAAGTTAGGGAAGGAAATGTTTATTTTTATAGTTTCTCGGGAGTTTTAGTCTATAAAGTGGGCTCCAACGCAGCATGGGATGACGGGGCTACAGTTTATGGCGGCTGCAAGCCGCAAGCCGCAATCCACGCTGCCGAGAGAGAGGGTGGAAGCTGGGAAGCAAGCAAGAGGAAGACCCACCTTCCCTTATACTGTATTTCAGCTCCAACCCTGGGCAGGTGTAGCAGTCACGTCATTAATCTTGGTGCTAGACAACAAACTGATCACAAGCATCAGACTCAGCCCCATCAAAAGTATGAGGACTTGGGGGTACATAGCATATCCTATACATTCCACCCCTGGACCCTCAAGGACTCATGTACATTCTTACTACAAAAGACATTTAGTCTATCTCTAAGAGTTGCCAAAGTCCTACCAGTTTTAGCATTGCTGGAATGTCTAAGTCTCAAATCTCTTTTGAGATGTATGGCAAACTCTTAACTGTAACCCCCTGTACAAATGAAAACCAAGTTAAGCACTTCCAACATACAAAGGCACAAGGTAAACATTACCATTCCAAAAGTTACAAACAGGGGAATACAAAGCATTGGAACCAAAGCAAGTCTAAAATCCAGTAGGGCAAACGTTGAGTCCTGGAGTTTTCTGCTCAGCATTTGAAGTAATCTGGTTACAAGCTCCAACAGGCTTGAGTGACTCCACCCCTGAGGCACTTTCAGGGGTTTTAACTTTCAAAGCCTTCCTTGGACTATGTTCCTTGGCTCCACCCTTATATCTTTACATCTTGCTCTCCGTAGGCGAGGCTAAAGCTGCCTTAGCCTTTTCTTGTACTTAAAACCAGCGCCATGTGGATGCCGCCAAGGTCCGCTGCAGGCTGGAGCAGTAGCCAGGCTTTCCTCTCTCTTGGCTGTAGGGGTTGGCTGCCTGGATCGCTGAGCTCTCTGAACCTGATTGTGAGGAACAGCTTCTCTATGCCGCCATTCTGGAATCCAGTGTGGCTGCTGCTATTTTGGGACATGGCATGGCCTCTGTCACCACTCTGGGACAGGGCACTCTGCGGCTTTTTCCTCCGAGCAAACTCTTTTACTTTTGAAGGCCTGAGGCTGCAAAGGGTGGAGGCCCACTCCCGGGATACCCCCAGGCCATCTTTTTTACTCTTTTGTTTCTTCTCAGCAATCAAGGTCTCAGCCCCATCTTTATAGTCTACAGCTTCCTGGCCAAACTCATGTTTTAAATCACCATGCTGGGCTCCTTGCTCTTTATCCACAACATAAATCTGGCTAAGAGCCCCCAACAAAAGCCAGGCCACCATTTTAACGTTTGGCTGCCTCATAATTTCTGCCTGTAGAGTAATTAATTCTTTGCCCTTAATCTCAGTCTCAGGCAAAGTCTCTGGGCATGGGCAAAACGTAGACAAACTTTCTGCCAAACCATAACACACATCGTGTGGAGCCCAACACCCAATGTCGTTCTTCTTCCCGGCAGAAATCTCCCGAGCCTGGTCTTTACCGGCAGGCTTTCTATCAGCCTTCTGGTCTCCTGAGCTCTGACCAGAATC
>RJWM01050445.1:0-10799 GCA_004363535.1 Dasyprocta punctata
AAAAAAAATCATTTCTAAAGGAATAATTTGTCATTTTGAGGCAGTATTTCCTACTCAGGAGCTGATTTTTTTAATCCCCAATTTTCCATGTCTTCTTTGTTTCATAATCCCATTATTTCAAAAGATATAACTGACATAGGAAATTCAACATAAAAAAGTTACCGATTGGCCTGACTGCAGTTATTAAACCATTTTCACCTCCTTTTACATGTACTTCCCTTTGTGTTTCAACAGCACTACTCACTGAAAGAGCAGCATAGAAGCTACATTGTTGCTACTTCTTAGTCACAGAAGAGGAGCTCAGGATTCTGGGAATAACTATTCAAGTGATATAGAGGGGGTCACAGTTATGACATCTACACAAAATAGCTATTTAGAAGAAAATGTATCTTATTAGAGACCTTCTTTCTCAAGACTAGTAATATGAAATTAATATATATATGTAACATATTATATATATGGCTTAATATTAGTTACAAAATAAATAAATTTGCCCTCATAATGAAGCCATTTTCTCATAGCTAATGTAAAGAGAAATTCATTAAAATTAGCAATACAGAAATAAATTAATTCATTTCTAGTATAAACTAGTATGTGTGCAGAGAAACTATACCCTTGGAAGGAACACAAACCCTGTGTTTTTAAGCAAACTATTGTGTAATATGCAACAACCATCAGTCAGAAGTCATCTGCACCTAAAATAGTTAAAATACTATTTTTATTAATAATAAAAATATTGTTTTCATCAATTTACTTTGTTTTGTTGCGGGAGACAGCTTGAGCGGGTCCCCTTAAATGCAGAACAATTGCTGCAACTTTGATTATATTGAGACTTATTTCCTTATGTTGATATATACAGAGCCGACTATGGTATTTCCTTCTCTCTTCAATTGGCTCTAAGCATTGCAAATAAGCCTAGCTGAGGTACTGGTATGTAATCTCCAAAGCCATCAGATACTGTCCTGTTTCCTGGCATAGTGATCTCTGTAAAATATGTAAAGCATCGCGGGAGGGGAGAGCCAGTGAGCTCCAGGAATGTCGACTGGGTATGAACCTCAAGAAAGAGGCTGTGAGTCCCCAGGGCATAAAGTTTACATATCAGAAACTGAAGCAGCAGCCTCCTAAAACAATTCCGTTGCTACTATGATCGGGTTATGCAAATTGATCCCTCTGCA
The DNA here is from genome assembly GCA_004363535.1 of Dasyprocta punctata. NCBI lineage: Eukaryota > Metazoa > Chordata > Mammalia > Rodentia > Dasyproctidae > Dasyprocta > Dasyprocta punctata. The sequence goes on from RJWM01050445.1 coordinate 1,176, forward strand.
TGTCTTTATCTCTGCATTTTGCAGAGATGCCTTTTTCACTACCTGGCTAGCCGGCTCCAGTGACTCGTGTAGTTCCTGCCATCCTCACTGTCACTCATCCGCAAACCACCCCCTTTCTTCACAAGATAATAAATTCTGGGAGAGGCCTAGGATCAAGGCCTTTGTCCGTATGTCCTCACAGGGATTGGACTAAGGACCCCTTGGCTGCCCTTAACTTTGAATATGTCTCAGTGTCTTTACTCTCACCGTGGGTTGCATTGGAGGTGGTAGACTAGAATTCACTTGTCGAGATTCCAATAAAGTCAGTGAAATTATAAATATAACTTCTTGGATTATGAGAAAGACTAGAGAAAGGATTACAATACTTGGATTACCACACTCAATATTTAGGATACAAATAAAAATTCTTCAAGAATATCATGAATAAATGCTTTCAGCACCCACATTTCTGTTTGCTTGAATAGAAAGAACAGGTGGAATTACAGGTGAAACTCTGGAATTTAGCATAATCATCAATTGATCCTACTTGTGCTGTGAGTGATTCGACTGATCAGTGCTGCGTCCACTTACATAAATGATCACAAGAGGTCCAGCTAGAAGACAAGGCATTCCCAAAGCAGAGCCAAAGTCCTTATCTTGGAAGAAGTATTTAGTGTGTTTCCTGACATAGTTTTTAAATATGGGAGTACTGCCAAGGTTCAAGAACAAGGAAAGTGAAACTTTAACAAACTTGAAAGCTATGAGATTAATTTGCCACAGTTTTAAAGATGATAATGGAAGACACAGGGTCATGAACCTAGGACAAATGACCGTTTTATGACACAGAAGAGGTGTTGCATTGGATTCCCTTTCACCTCTTTCTTAAGCACCAGAAGGCTGGCTCAGATGCTACATATACAGCGAACATGAACATATGCACCAGTGCACATAAAGAATGGTGAGAATAGGAAACCCAAGTCTTCTAAAAGAGCCATTAGCCAACCTGTTTAATTATTATTCCAGGAAAATAAACCATTTCTATCATCGAGGTCTGGAACTAAGTCTATCTTATGTCAAAAGGGGAGTTTCTATTGGCATCTTACAAGGCTGATTGCCATATCAAGTTTCTAGAAGATATTTTAAAAGAGAAGATACTAGAGGCCATGCAGAACACCTATATAGAATTCTCCCTCCACAGATCTCCACTGCATCATGATCTTTAATCATGTATGAGATGAGATCACAATAGTTGGACCTAAGAAAAATATACCTAAGCTATGATTACACATTATTCCCATACCATAGCAATAGTCATATCTCCAAATTGACGCAGATATTCCTTTCCTTGATTTAACTTTCTTCCATATGCCAGCCTGTGCCTATAAATGATCTGAATTTGTCCTTGCTAAACTCCTAAGGGACTGTCTAACCATGTCATCAAGAGAATAGCAGTCAAGACTCTTCACAGCATGTGGGAGGGAGCAAGCTCTTCGCTTTGCTCTCTGGGCTTTTATGTGAGTCTGTGCTGCCTGCAGTAGAATTAGACCGATAAGCATGTCATGAAATGTCATTGCCAAAATAAGTCACCCACTATAAGGCAAATTACTTCCTCCAGTGAGCTTGTGAGTGCGCCTATAAGGAAACCCTAAGTGCATAATCATAAGAGTACCATGAAATTAATTCATTCTCTTAAATATAAAAGCAGTTGATTTAATTGTTTCAGGTACATAGCCCTGAAAGACAGTAAGTTAATGATCAAAATTATGCCCATAGGACTTCAAGGATTCTCATTCCTGTACACGATTTCTTAGGAAATGTAAGAGTTTCTCAGAAGAATCTAACAAACATGGTAGAATTTCATATAAATTCTGAGACACAACGATACTTTTCTAATTTAAAATTCTCCCCTTTTCAGAAACATTGCCCTTTTCTCAGAAAATTTCCCTTTTTCAGTGATAATATCATTGAAAAAGGACATAGAGCTTAAAAATTAAATCAACCTTCTATATGTATTTACTAATCTAAACTTTAATTAATAGTACATTTAGTCAGTGCTGTTCATGAATTCATAGAACTTATTTCTTGAGAAAAGAGATTTGCACCAACAGATAAGAAAAAATTAGACAGGATATTTCAGACATGAGTAAGTATAATGAAGAAAAGGAAAGCATTAAAAGGACACATGCAGTCCAATGATTATTGTAGTATTTTTCACAATACCTAAGATGTTCCTCATAACCAAGCATCAAACCAAGAGTCTATCAACAGGTGAATGCATAATAAAAATGTGATATTATAATATTTATGCACAACGCAATACTATTCAGCCTGAGGAAGGTGCAGTGCTACAGGACTGATGAATCTGGATGGCTTTATGTTGGAAAAAGTAAGCCAGGTATACAATGATAGATGCTGCCTGACCTCACCTATATGTAGAATCTGAAAAAGTTGACCACGTAACGGTTAATAGTTCAGTGATTCTTACCAGAGGCTGGGCATTAGGGAGGGAGAAGAGGAAATAAAGAGTCACTGATGAAATAGTATAAACATTCCTGGGGTCAATCCCTCAGCAGGATGACTATGGTAAATAAGAATGAAATGCACTTTCAGAATAACTAAGAATACATTTCAAATGCCACACCATAATAGAGATGTTAGATTTGTTAATTAACTTGATTTAATCACCCATGTCTTATGAACATATCAAAACATCGCATCATATCCTACAGATGTGTACCAGTATTATTTAACAAGACAAATATTAATAATATAGCAAAAATACAGAAATAGACGAGAAAGAAAAATAAGGGTCATATCTGATTGCATGATAGGAGCTGCATATGCAGGAAATATATGACTTATAAAAACAAACATACACATCAACAATTGAGTAGAAAGTTATAAATGTATATGTAAAGTGCTTGCTTTTTGAACTCTATAGAAGAAAAAAAAGATGAATATGGACAGAAAAAAATGAAAGTCAAAGGAACAATGTTCATGACATGAACACTTTCTCTTCATTTTACCTCCAAATTCTTGTACAAGTGGTTGCTCTTATGATAGAAAGTCTAAAGTCTGTATTGTGACTGTGACTACTAAGAAAGAGTAGGGATGCTGAAGTCCAGGAGTTGGCCTAGTACTTCCAGTCAGACCATTGCATTGGTGTGAGCTGACCTTGGTTGGCTTGGTCCGTCCTCACAGCTTGGCTTTGTTGTGCACATATTGAACACAATTCCTGTAGGACATTAGCATCAGTCCAGGTCACTCTGCAATCATGATGGAGCAGAAAAATAACCTCTCAGAAATCATGCATAAGACTTGAAAAACCATCAAAATTAACCATGCATCCATTTATTCTAGCTATTTTGGTTGACTACTACTTTTCCAGTTAAGCTGTTTAGACTTGGTCTAACTTTTTTTTTTCTTTTTGGATAGGATGTGCTAAGATACTCACAGTTTTCCTTGCTTCTCAGTAGCATTGAATCCAGAACAAAGGCCTACTTCCTTACATTATCCCAAAGATCATCTAACATAAGACAAAGTTGAATAAATTAGTTTTATCTTTCCTTATTGAAATGCTTCAAAACTCCCCACAGTGTGAACTTTTCCACACATACAAAGGAATAAACCCAAGTTGGCTAGCTACAGAGAGGTCTTCAGCAAATGAAGATTAATACTACTCTGACCAAATGTTCGTTCTAATATATAAGTACAAGAGTTAACTCAAGGATTTTTTTTTTCATGGTATAGCTTCTAACTAATATATATTTAACATTATCTTTCTGACTTGAGTCAGGAGATCAAAAGGAGGAAAGAATGATTTCCTTTACAGTGAATGTTTATTATAGTCAGTATTGCTAAGAATTTAACCGAACATGTCCTGAACATGCTATTAAAGAGGTCAAATCTATCTTGTATATGATATCACGAAATGTCTAGGTAGGAAAAAAGGTTATTGAAGAAAATTAGAGATAATTTTTCTTCAAGAGTAAGTTACATTTCCAAGCACCCCAGTTTAGGTATAATTACCAATTAGCCCGCAAGAACATAATAACAGTGTAACATATGGAAATTGCCTCAAAATTACAGGGAATTGACAGTTCATGCTTATTATATAGGGTGCTTGGGGAAATGTATTCAAGCAAAAGCAATTTGAATTAGAATTTTGAGAGCAAAAAATAGTTTAGACATTCACTCATTTAAAAAAAAGATTACAAAATGACTAAATGTTTCCCAAATATTAAATAGTTGGAAAGAGTTGATGCTGAAAGTTCAACATCACTATTTTATACCAGGAAACCCTGGACACTGTGCAAAGCCTTATTTGAGGAAAGAAAAAAAAATCAGTCAAAGCAGTGATAGCCAAAATACATAGATGATAGACATATAGTATGTGAGAAACCTGTTCTTGTATATTAAACTATTTTTCTCCAAAAAGAAAGAGTGCTTCATTTTCCTAAGCACGGCCACTTATAAATTAGAAGCATACATTTAAAAGGGCACAGATTGTTTTAGGGACTTTAAATGTTCATCACCCAGGTTTAGTCCTGGATACAACTGCCACTATCAGTGAAAATTCAAAATGACTGGTCACACATAACTGACCTCTTCTTGGGACCAAATACCTGACACCAAACACTTAAAGGAGCACATGGCTTATTCGACCCAGGGATTCATACTTTTCAGATAATGATCTGCTGGCTCCGAAGCATTAACATCATGATGGAAGTTGTTGGGGAAGAAAGCTTCTGAGTGTACAGCAACTGGGAAACTGAGAGGAGAAGAGGACCAGAGAAGAAGGGGTCTAAGACCAACTTCGGTATCCAGTGTCAGCCTTTCATGAGTTACTCAGAGACACCCAGAAGCACACTTTATTAATCTCTCTTTAATCCTGATTGGCAACTCCCAAGCCATTCAAGTTAACAATTATGCTTAACTGTCTCATAATAAAATATTTATCTCTAGCTGAGTTTGGCTGAGTAAAACTGTAAAATTTGCACCAAAATACCATGATAAAAAATCATACTTTCTGAAGAAGCAGTTGGTTAAAAATCATATTTCTGAGTCTTTATTTTAAATATTCAATTTTGTAAGTATTAGGGAATGAATTAAGATGTAAGGCTTTTTTTTTTTTTAAGTTGCAACTTTAACGTCACTCCAAAATGAAGGATTTAGTCCTTTAAAATTCTCTTGACGTTATCTTTCTCCTCAAAAATTGAACAGAAAATGCATCACAAATGTCAATCTGATAAAAAGAAGGCTTAAGTTTGGGATGTGCCTTCAAAGGATGCTGACAAAGGTATAAATAATGCTTTTTATTTTTGTTATAAGCCATGATCTAAAATTTGCCAATCTTCAATCCCACCTAACTCGTTTAACTATGAAGTCTCACATGTATCTTTTTGTCAGTGCCTCTGTATTCAGACTGACTTGTCTTTGGATCCTTTATGCTGTTGTTGATTTTGTGAAATAAAAATTAATAAGTTTGCATCTCTGGAAGTAAGTCTGGACTTGATCAAAAAAACAATTAGAGAAAAGGAGACAACTTATCAGACTCTTGTGGAAACAAAAATGAAAAAATACACAATAGTATACATTAACATATATGCAGATGAACTGATACGTGTGTGCATCTGTGCTTCAACAGTGAGGTTGTGCTGGGGCAGCATGGAAGGATTTCTAGTAACAAGCTGGAGATTTTAATGTTTTCTTTAGAAAATGGACCAACTTTCATTGTGCTGTGCTAGATAAGAATGAATATGGAAAGTAAATCTCAATTCACAAATGTAACCAGGATTTTAAAGTACAGTTTTTAAAAAATGTATAAATTATAAAATTTGTCTCTGTGAGTAGGAAGTTGAAGCACTCACTTATCCAGCACCAAGTTACTGTAACAGGGATGTGGTGAGTATATTCTTCTACTTGGAAAACCATAACAATACCACATAATTGGTGGTTTAAATATCACAAATGTATTTATCTGTGTAAATTGTTACATAACATTTTATAGAGTATCATACAATTTTTATATACTTACATGCTAATTAATGTTCAAATCAAGGTAAGCATATCTATCTCCTCAAATTGTATCATCTCTCTGTGCTAAAACATTCAAAATCCTTTTAGTTTATTTGAGGCATACAGTATATTATTCCTGTCTGTAGTCATCCTGCAATAGAAACCAGACTGTATTTCTCCTAACTGTAACTTAGTATCCACTTAATAACATTTGCCTATTTTTCCATGAGTATTCTTCCTAGTCTCTCATAACCACCATTCTACTCTTTGCATCTATGAGATCAACTTTTTCTTTTGCAGATTCCACCTGTGATTACTAATGGTTATTATCAGCCTCACTGGATTGAGAAATGCCTAGCAGATTAGCAAAACATAGGCCCACATGTGCCTGTGACAGTCTCCAGAGGTTATTGATAGATGACCCAGCAAACAGGGGAAGACCCACCCTGATGTGGTGCATCATCTATGCAGTCTGGATGGGATGAATAATTTGACCTGTATTTAGAAAGCTCCATTCTGCTTGAGCAGGTATATGTTTTGCTACTGCTGTCACCTATGCTATCAGACTCCAGCTTCTGCAGGAACTCTCCACAGGCTTCCTGGACTTCGGTCTTGAACTAGAGTTTCATCCTAGATACTTCTTGTTCTGAAGATTTCAGCTTCTTGGACTGAACAGCTGCTGAATCTTCTAACTCTCTACCATGTAAATGGGCTTTGTGGACTACCCAGCTTTTGATCCTGTAAGCCAACCTAATAATTTAGTTTTGGGCAAGTCTCTTCTCCCTAGCATGTAGGAAGCTACCATTTTGCAGTGTCCTACATTGCCCTCTCTGTGTCCACAGAGAGGCAGAGTTTCTGGGAACCTCCTTTTGTAAGGATGACAATCCTATTTGCTTAGAGCTCTCCTCTTATGACTTCATTTAACTTGTATGGTCTCCTTAAAGTTCTTATCACCAATGCAATCATACCGGAATGTTGTGTTAGAATGTTAATTTGGAAGGGATGCAATTTTGTCCATAAAAATGGGGCATTTTATTTTCCCTACTTTTGCAAAATATGTATCATGGAACAAAATATTAATCAGTGATACTCAAAAAATAAAGTTCTGTTTTCTAAAAAATATGTATGTTTTTACATAACTTCTAGTAATCATGTCAAATACAGCAACTTATATTTGTAAGAACAAGAAAAATACTGCCTTATGAGATTTCCTTTGACTCTTGAACTAAGCATGTCCTTTCATATTCGGTCCTGCTTTAAAATGTTTTTAGCTGCTTTAGTATGCTATTTTCCATTTCACAACTCTATTGCTCCATGTAGACTTCACTGATTTCTAATTTTTTTTGCAAGAGAGAAAATAATATTAACACCAGCTATCTCTATGTGTTTTCTGCTTATTCTCCAGCAATAATACTAATGTGCTAAGAGTTTATTTGCATGACAAAACTTCTATTTCTTAATTATAAAATATTTCTCTTTAAGTAAATTTTGACAATCTATAAATGTAGCATTTTGGGTTTTCTTTTTATAAATATTTAAAATGAATGTGGCATGGGTGAACATTATTTTATCTTCTAGTGTAAAAAATTGAAGGAGTTAATGGGATCCAAAATGTACAGTAGATATTATGAAAGTGCAAGTGGAGGAAACATCTAAAAAGGGAAGGTGATAGCCACTATTAATTTGCTATTATCCTGTTTTGAATTCCTGTATCATTTTCATAGTTTTGTTAGGTTTGGTTTTATTCTGTCTTGTTCTGATGGATTCTATTGTGTCTGATGGTATGGGCAGCTATTTTGAAGACATTATGGTAGCCATTGTTGATTTTCTATTATCTTGTTTTGGAGTCCTTTCATTGTTCTGTTCTGATTAGGTTTATTCTGTTTGGTTTGGTTTTTTCTCTTTATAAATAAATAAATAAATAAATAAATAAAATGTGGAATATGCAGATCAATGAAATTATTACTAAACTAAACCTAATTTGTTCAATATATGACAAATTGAACTAAAAACTTAAGGATTCTCCTCAATATTCTGTATCTATTGGAGGTCATTTTTAAATTTTCTCCTAAAATTTCATTTATTTTCCTATTACCTTCCCTGTATGAGAATATGCCAGTCCTATTTTCCATACTGCAAAATGTCCAAAAATCTCTCTATATATTATAGAGCTGATATTTTCCTTCTTGATATTTAATAATATTTTTTACTATAATTTATTATATACAAACATTCATGAAAGATCCTCAAGCCTCATATTTTACTTTAACTATCTTCTTACAAATATGCTCCACTGGAAATATTCCCTGCATTAACAGAAACAATTCTATACATTTCAATTTCCTTTCTTTAACAGTCAAGGTATTTATTTATACAAACATGCATGATTTTAAGGCATAAGAGTGACTTTAGAGAGAAATATCAATAAATTTTTCAAAAGATAAAAAATGTTCAACTCTGACTATATAATCAAATTATCTAGTTTTACAAAATAAAGATATTTAGGCTATGGCGTTAAGGAAAAGAAAGAATCCTGCACTTGAATCTATATTGAAATACACAGTTCAATATATTCATCAACCAGGAATGAACACTGAGTAGCTTTAGAATGTGAAACTGAAGGGCAAAGAGGGAGAAATACTAGTGAACTTTGTCATTAAAAGGAATACACTCAGTGATTATCGTCTGCTTAAACAGTAATCTATGAATTGAGAATAAGGAAAATGAATGAATTTTAATTCAAAATGTAATTGAACAGAAGTAATATATTTTGAACTCATACTGAAAAAAATCACCAATAGGTGGTGCTGCTGCGATTGAATTTGATTAAACTTCATGCCTCTATGACCTTAGATGCCACTACTTTCAGTTTTCTATATACCTTCATCTCACAGTCTACTTAGCAACTCTTCAGTAGCGAACTGGCTATAAAATGTCACTGAGGATAACATTTTAAAGAATTTGCAAGGCAATTTCTATCATCATCTTTTAAAAAGATGAGAAATAGGTCAGAGATCATAGCTATAAAAAATAGACTGCTCAAGGTGGTACTTATCTGATAAATGAATATACAAGTACTTGACTCAAATGGAGGTTATGAATTTTGCATAAAGCCCTTCATCAAGGTTGAGTTACATAACGTCTTATTTAATGGCATATCTATGTGACATTCCTTGTCAAGCATTATTTTTCTTTGTCAGACTAAATATTTGCTTTGTAAGACACAAAACGAGTTTCAGTGACAGCAGAAAAAAGCATGTTTACAGTTTGCAATTAAACATGAGTGATGAGAGTATTGAATGCATAATACACAAGTACAAAACTGTGAGTTTGGACATGTAATATTTATGTAAAATACTAAAACTGTTAGAGTTATATTGCTTTTATTTTGAAAAAAATTAATTATACACATTATAAAAGGAACTCAGATAGGTGGTATCCAAATTTTTGTTATAAAATTTGATACATGCAATTTTTCAGAAAAGCAATCACTTTTCACAACTAAATCTTAGTAACAAAGCTTTAAATTGACATTTATATAACAGGTTGAAAATATCTTCATTTAAGATTATATTAGACCTTTTAAAAGGAATGACAAAACTGCATGAAAGTTGTTTCAATTTTTTT
>RJWM01050446.1:0-10773 GCA_004363535.1 Dasyprocta punctata
CCCTCTCTGATCTAAGCATGAGAGTGCCACATAGCTCCCAGCCTCTGAGCACTTGGGGGCTGGGATTCTAACCCCAGTAGTCTGATAGTGGTTAGTCAGGGTGCTTACATCTTTAAGCCTGTTTCATCATCTGTACTTTTGTTTGTTTGTTTGTTTTTTAGTTTTTGAGACAGGGTCTTGGTATGTAGTTCAGCTTGACCTTGAACTCACTGTGTAGCCCATGGTGGCCTCGAACTCACTGTGATCCTTCTGCCTCAGCCTCCTAAGTGCTGAAATATAGGCATGTGCCACCATCCCCAGATCATCATTGGTAAAATGGGCAAATAAGCATTTCTACTTCTTTGAGTTGTTTTGAGGATCAAATAAAAAAAAGATATTGAGACAGACCAGGTGGCACATGCCTGTAATCTTAGCTACTGGGGAGGCTAATGCAGGAAGATTACATTTTCAGCCCAGCCTAATCAGTTTAGCAAGTCCTTGCCTCAAAATGAAAAATGAAAAATGAAAAGGATTAGAGATATAGCTTAGTGGTAGAACACTTTCCTAGCATCCACAAGTCGCTGGGTTCAATTCCCAGTACTGTTAGAAAAGAAGGGTGGGGGGAGATGACAAGCAGGAATGGAAACTGAGACTAGTTCGCTCCTCCGCAGGCGGGCATGCCATCCTCTTACCTGCATTTCAAGTACCCAGCTCTAGGCTGGGCCTCCTCAGCATAAGAAGAAGGTGAGCATCTCACAGGGGCAGGAGGAGGAAAGTGGCTCTTACTAGAGTCTCTTTCTGGGAATGGGGCTGGAGAACTGATCCCCTAGCACAGTTCCTGCCTGCCCCAAACCCTGCGTGTTCCCCAACTGCTCCTTCCTAGCCAGCCTGCTGTGGTGAGGTGGAAGCAGAGAGTGCGGTGATGAGGCTGGGGCCCACACAGGCCTGGTGAGGAGGGGCTACTCCAGTAGGAAGTGGAGGGTGAGGAGCAGGACGTGGGGCTCAGGCTGATGACCTCCTCTCCCGTCAGCCCACCTCAGACTTGGAGTGCTCTCCATGGAGACACGTCCTTGGCGCTCCACCGCCACCACGACACAGCCCAGACCTCCTTCAGCCTCCAAGCAGGCTGAGTAGGGCTCTGGACAGGAAGCTATCGGAGGCACAGCCTTGTCCTGTTCCCACCACCAGCAGTGAAGGGGCAGCAGAAGAAATGGTCTGAGGACTGAGGCACAGTAGTGTGTCCCTCCTGGGCCAGGCACAGCTCCTGGCCCATGAACAGTGGTGGAGGTCTTCCATTCAGCACAGGTAAGAGCCCACCTTAGTGACCGAGTGTACCACGTACAGGTGCTACCAGGCACACTTGAGGTCAGCTGGGGAAGTGGGCACAGTGAGGGAGTTCTGGGCTTCAAGCTACAGTGGCTCCCTGCTCTAGTGGGTGTCAGGCTGCAGGCTCAGCTCTGGGCTTTGGACTCCAGTCTGGGCTCAGCGGCTGAAAGGGCCAAGTTCTAGGATCTAAGCTAAGATGTGAAATCTCACCTGGGTACCTGGTGCCAGGCTGGTCAGGTGCGGGGTTCTACCTATAGGACTCTAGAGTTGTGCGCTCTCCTTGGGTGGTCATGGCGTCTTAACCCCCTGCTGTCTTACAGGTAAAGCTGCAGGAGTTGCAGGCCCTGGAGGAAGGGTCTATTCCATATGAGACACACTTTTCAACAAATAAACTAGATTTCTCTAAAAATAAATATATGTATGCCTTTATTTTAGAGTCAAGAGAGAATTGGGAAGAAAAGCTGTAGGATTGCATGCGTCTCTGTCATAGGGTGTGCGACAAGCTTTCGCTGTGTAGCCCATGGCTGCACCTGAGGCTCCTGCCTGCCAGGGTGATGGGCTCTGGTCCAGGGCCTGGAAGGACCCTGCTCATATCCATCCCTCCCCAGCACCATGGAGCCCAGCAGTGCGCCCCACCCCATCTTCAGGGGGACAGGTGAGAAATTTTCACTTGGCAGGTGGAGGAATAGGCAGGCCTAGCACAGAAGGGCAAGGAGGACAACCTGAGTGGGATGGTGGTCAGTTGCCTGGGGTGGGAGAAGGGTGCAGGTGGGGGGCTGTCATAGTGAAAGTCCCAATATTAATACTCTTCTCCTCCTCTCAATACTCCTCTCCTCCCCTCCTCTCCTCTTCCTTTTCCTCTCCTCTCCCCTCCTTTCTCCGCTCCCCCCCTACCCCCTCTTCGTTTCTCCTTGCCGCTCCTCTCCTCTCCACCCAACCTCATCTCCAGCTTCTAGATCCAGAGCAGGACCATGTCCTTTGACTCCACGCAGGGCACACAGGAGACTTGACCTCTCCTGTTAGCCTCTGGCCTCTGAGCCCAGCCCAGCAGCCCTACCATGGAAGGTGTCCCTGGCTTCTTCTGTGTGGTGCAGAGGGGGCAGTGGAGGGGCTCCTAGGACAGAATGCCTGGATAGAACACAGAAGGCCAGAGGTCACGACTGCCTCTGTGATCTCACTGTGAGGGAGAACAAGACCACCTGGAGCAAAGATTCTTTTAGGAGAAGGAGAAGGAGTAACTGTGACTGGTGGCAGCAAGGCACAGACTCAGGCAGGGCAAACATTTGAGCATCCTGGTGGTGTCCCCTACCTGGCTCCCCATGGAGCTGTCACCTGAGGGTGGGCAGGGACCACAGCTGCACTGAGGACTGCTCTTCCTTCCTGCAGAGCACCATGCATCATCGTTTCAGCCGGCCGCAGGAGCAAGTGCTCGTCAACTGCCAGGATGTCATAAACAAAAAGGTGGGGATGGGTGGGGGTGGGATCGGCAGCAACCCTCTATACACATCCTACACTCCATGATCCCCAGCTACTCCCCTCTAGAGCAGACTTTCAGGAAACCCCTTCCCCACGGCTCACTGAGAGCAAAAGTCCAGACAGAGGCCACCATGGTGACAACACTTGCCTGAATCCTCCCCCAGGATGCCTGGGACAAGCAAGAGTTCATTCGCACATCCATCCAATACATGCTGCAACATCCAGCCTTCCAGCTGCTGCTGGCCTTGCTGCTGGTGACCAATGCCATCACCATTGCTCTTCGCACCAACTCCTTTTTTGACCAGGTGAGACACAAGCCTGACCTCTGCCCCTAGTGGCTCGAATGGGGGTTGGGAGCAGGCACTTCCCCCTTGGGCTCCTCATTCTATGATGGTTGGTCATCAAGGATCAGTCCAGCTTGGCCTTCTGGGGATCTGCAGGTCAGGAAGATTTTGTGATGGAGGGAATTCTGGAGCCCAAAATAAGGAAAATACTGGATCTGTAGTGGGACAAGAAAAGAACCATGGGAAATAGACAGACAAATGGGTACCTTGTGGGGAATGATGGCCAGTAATAATCACAGTCACTAAAGGAGAGTCACTCAGGTAAGTGCTGACTCTGCTTGTTGGCAAGGATCCAGGTAAAGAACTAGAGACCCAATTGCTGTCTCAGACAGACGCAGACACACTATTACAGTGCCTGAGTATCAGAGTGTGTGGGGCTCAATAATGACAATCAAACCTAACCTGGGAGGTCAGGGAAGGCTTCTTGGTGAGGGTGGCACTTAAACTGAGAGTAAAGAATTAGCAGAAACCTAGGTGTGGTGGTGCATGCCTGTAAGTCTAGCACTCAGGAGACTGAGGAGAGGATGATTAGTTCGAGTCAGCCTGGACTACAAAGTAAGATCTTACCTTAAAAAAAATTGAGTCAGAGTTAACCACACAAAGTGAGATGGTGAAGAGGGAAAAGTGTTTTGGACAAGAGAAACAGCATGTGAGAGAGTTCTGTGTGTCTAATTCAAAGTCCAGTGACTTTGGTCTTACCGATGTTTTAATTTCTTATAAACAGTATACATGCATGTATTGTGTGATTTAAAATCAGTATGTCAGCCAGGTGTAGTGGTATGTCAGCCAGTATGTCAGCCTGTAATCCCAGCACTTGGGAGGCCAAGGCAGGAGGATTACTTTGAGTTCAAGGCTAGCCTGGGCTACAAAGTGAGTTCAAGGCCAGCCTGAATTGCATAGTGAGACTCTGTCTCAAAAAGACAAAAGATTGAATCAAATAAATCAAATCAAATCAAAACACTATGTCAGCCTGGGGGTATAAATTGGCAGTAGAGTGCTTGCCTAGTATGCACACAGCCCTGTGTTTGATCACTTGCTACAAATATATGTCCAGTGTGGTGTTAACAGATTAGCTCAGAGAGATGGTCAATAGCCAGATCACACTGGGTCTTTCTATTATATCAAGAAAGATGACCTTTTTCCTTTGTCATCAGAAACCCAGGGAAGGGCTTAAAGCATTGAAGTGAAATGCCCAGACATATGTTCTAGAACACTTACAGTGGTTGCCACAGTGTGAACTCTGGAGGGAGGGGGCGAGGATGGGGAAGATGGGCCAGGAGCGCTGCTGGAGACATTCCTGTGAGGGATGCTGGGGCTTGCAGCAGGATCATGGCAGTGGAGGAGGAGGTCAGAAGCACTGGCAGCTCTCCAGGGTTGAATCTGTGAGCCTTTCTAATTGATCAGATTCCTAGCTCACATTTAGTGAGTACAGTCTCTGTGCTGCCTTGGGTCAATAGCACGGGTCCTCATCTCGGGTAAGCAGACAAAGAGAGAAGAAGAAAGTAAGCTACCGACTGAGCAGTGGTGGGGCTGGTGCTGTGTCATGATGGGGTGGGTATGGGGCACACAGAAGGAAAGGCAGGTCTGCAGAGGATGCAGGGGTCTGGGTGAGCCGCGCGGTGTCTGTGGTGCCTGTGCAGTGCCAACAGAGAGATGTCTGGGGGGACTCTGAGGTCAGGGTTGAAAGGAGGTGGAGGGCACTGGCTAAAGATGAGCACATGAGAGTTGGCTACACTCCTGTGCCCAGGCTGAAGAGGGAACACAATGGCCTGTGGAGTGCTGATGAGAGAGAAGAGGGTCAAGACAGATCCAAGGAAACCTTCTGCATCAGGGGCAAGAAGGGAGCTGGGGGCAGAAAAGTAGACTGAAGAGAAGTGGCCAGGGGCCTATGGTGTTGGGACAGCCCAGGAGAGATGCCCAGGTAGCAGTGCCAGATGTGGTGAGAAGCTGCTGATGAGGACCAAGAAGTATCCCCCACGTTTGCTTCCCTGACCTGCACTGAAGCCAGTTTGTGTGGAGGCAGAAACACACCTGCCAAGTTAGCAGAACAAGCAGAGTGGACAGCGGAGAGCAGAGCAGAAGTTGTGATGGACTACGAAATCAATCCAGAGTGCAGATGCCAGTTTTATGCTTTGTTTTGTTTTATTTTGTTTTGGAGACAAAGTCTCAGTATGTAGTTCAGACTGGCCTTGAACTTGCTACATAGCCCAAGCTTGCCTTGAGCTTGTGATTCTCCTGCCTCAGTCTCCTGGTTGCTGGGGTCACAGGCATGGTAACCACAACACCTGGCAAGAAGTTCTTTCTCTGGGCTCATAGCCATGGTCCCTAACAGCACTTTGGGAATCTGAAAAAAGCAGAAAATCCGTAAGACTTAACCCACATCTAAGCAGAAGAAGCTCTGAGCAGCCTAACATCAACTGTGGGTGGGGGCATGTCAGGCACAGGCAGCAGGGAAGTTCCTTGTGCAGTAGTGAGCTCCAAGGGACCAAGTTTGTTGACCACTGGTGAAGGGAGGAGATGAACCAGGCCTGGTGGCGCATGCCCGTGATTGTAACACTCTAGGACACTGGGGCACGAGGATTGCAAGTTCAAGTGAAGCCTGGGCAATTCATCAAGAGTCTGTCTCAAAATAAAACCTAAAAGCCGGGTATGGTAGCACACGCCTGTAATCCTAGCACTCGGGAGGCTGAAGCAGGGGGATCATTGCAAGTTCAAGAGCAGCCTGGGCTACAAAGTAAGTTCAAGGCCAGCCTGAACTGCATAGTGAGACCCGTCTCAAAAAATAGGGTCGGGGATTTAGCTAGGTGGTTTAAGTGACTGCCTGGCAGGTGTGAGATTGTGAGTTCAATCCCTGGTACCAAAATAAATAAATAAACAAACTAAAAAGGGTCGAAGAGTAGCTCAGAAGTATAGTGCCTTTTGGTTTGATCCCTAGTACCACCATGGTAAAAAAAAAAAAAGGAAAAGAAAAGAAAAGAAAAGAAAAGAAAAGAAAAGAAAAAAGAAAGAAAGAAAGAAAAAAGCAAACAAACCACCACATGGGAGGAGACAAAGTGACTTTGCTGACACTAAGTTGAAATGGGGTGGCGAAGGTAATAGGCTGTTAGAAGAGGTCACAGCAATAAGGAAACTGAAGAGAGGCAAGGCAAAAGTGATCTGGGTTTGGACAGACCCTAGTGGTCATCTACCTAGGATACCTGTTCCAAACCAGTATAAGGAGGACTGCCGCGACCCATGCTGCTCCTGAGGTTCTTGGGGTGAAGGACCTCGAGAGGATGAGAAAAATAAAGAAAGAGACAAAGCTGGGGTCAGGTGGAGCCCTTATCCTCCTGATGGGAGGAAAGGTACTGCTCAACCAATGCTGCCTGTTTATTTATATATGGGGAAGGATGATGTCAAGTTCAGCCCCTCTGCCTAGCAACCCAGGTCTGGATTGTTTAGGAGCCTCCTGTTTTTCTGGGCTGTAGGAGCATTTTCACATGGTTGACCCAGGTGCTCTTTGTTACTTTGGTAAGGTCATGTCTGGGTCATTTTCCAGCTTCAGTGGCTCCCAACAGAGGACATCAGGCCTGGGCTGGGGGACTCAGGGTTCTGGAGCAGCAGGAGTGGTTGGGACACATAGAGAAGGGCCCTGGGTCTTGATGTCCCCCAATGTCAGGGTTGAGGCTTCTTCCTCCCAGTCTGGGCCTGCTCAGCCTCCCCTGCCTCACTTCCCCAGATCCTCCGGCCCTAGAGGCTGGCAGAAATGGGAGCAAAGGTCTTCACTCAATGGCAATCTTTTTGGACCATCTCTGAGCACTGGACTCCCTCTAGTCCCTGTCTGGAAGATAGGAGTAGGATCTGCACCTTTTTTTTTTCTTTTTTTTTTTTCTTTTTTTTTGTGGATACAGGGTCTCACTATGGAGACCAAGCTAGCCTTGAACTTACAACAATCCTCCTGCCTCAGGCTCTTGAATGCTGTGATTATAGGCATGTGCCACCATGCCCATTTGGGACCTACTTTGCAGGACGATATCAACAGTCATATGAAGCAGTACATGGATGGTCTCAGCACAGGGCCTGGGGTTACAGGGAACTTGTACTCCAAAGGGAGCAACAGAGATGTTGGGAGGGAGAAGGGCCGGGAGTTTGGCTCATTGGCTTAAGTGCCTGTCTGGCAGGCACGAGGTTGCGAGTTCAATCCCTGGTGCCGCAAAAAAAAAAAAAAAAAAAAAAAAAAAAACCAGAGATGTTGGGAGGAGCAGCCAGAGACACAGGCCACCCCTCCCTGCCTGACCCAGGTCCTGCTCACTGACGCTCCACACCTCTCTCCATCTGCCCTCCCTGCATGCTTAGGAACACTATGAGTTGTTCTCAATCATAGACAGCATTGTGCTGACCACCCTCATCTGCGAGGTTCTCCTCCGCTGGCTCAGTGGCTTCTGGATTTTCTGGAAGGTGAGAACCTGGGACCTTCCTGCCATTGTCCTAACTCTCCCTAAGGGTTACCTAACCTGAGAGCTACCTGTATGTGGGGTGCGGTAAGAAGAGAGAGTGGAAAGGAAGGGAAGAGAGAGGAGAAGGAGAGGCAAGAGAGTTTCTGACTTGTCTGTGATGCAGCAGAACATGGATTCTAGTCCCAAATCCCCTCTCCAGCCCCCAGGTCTGCAGTCAGGTGAACCCTAATTTCTGTAGCTGAGAAATCAGGCTGATAGGGATCTGGGGCAGCAGTCAGCAAACTGCAGTTCATCAGAGAATAAACATGATGTGTGGCAGGCTCTACATTCTCTTTCGCAATGACCTACCTCCACGGGGGGGCACAAAAGTGGCCACACATCACACACATGCTAGAACATGGCTGTACCACAACATAACTTTTTGGGTGAACATAGTTTTTTGGGTTTTTGTTTGTTTAGTTGGTTGGTTTTTTGAGATGGGATCTGATTGTGTTGCCCAATTGGCCCCAAATTCATGGGCTCAAGTGACCCTCCTGCCTCAGCCTCTAGATTAGCTGGAACTATAGCTGTGTATCACCATGTCTAACTCTATTTCAATAAAACTTTATTCATGGGCACTGAACCATGAATTTCCTATAATGTTCACATTTCACAAAGTAGACAAGCAGACGTGTATGTGTAGGCACAGATGGAGTATAAGAGGCCAGGATAACTTGTGTTTATTAGTTGCCCACAAGATTTTAGAAAATTTTTCCCATTAAAATAAATTTTCTTTTTGAATGTTTAATGAAGATATGTATTGGTTAAAACTATATTAGAAGCTAGGCATGGTGGCACACGCCTTTAATCACAGCACTCGGGAGGCTGAGGCAGGAGGATTGTTGCAAGTTTGAGACCAGCCTTGGCTACAAAGTGAGTTCAAGACCAGCCTGAACTGCACAGTGAGACCCTGTCTCAAAACATAGGGCCAGAGATTTAGCTCAATGGCCTAAGTGCCCCCCTGGCAGACACGAGGTTGTGAGTTCGATCCCTGATACAAAACAAACAAACAAACGAAAACTATATTAGAAAATTTACACAGAATTCTTGTTGCATTCTAGTCCCCTCGTCCCTTTCCCTTCCCCTTTCCTGTGTAAACATTTTTTACTTAGTCTGTTGTTGACTCCACACCCCAGTAGTTATTTTGACAATCGTAAGCAAATAGTTACCTACGCTTAGTCCCCACTTTCCTGACAGCAGCATCCTTTGCTTTTGTTGCTGACTGCATCCTGACGATCTTTGTGTGTCAGCAGTTGGAGAATTTTCTCACTGATGTTTTCTCATGACTACACAGTGCTCCATAAAGTGAAGGTACCATAGTTTATTCAAGCAGTCTCTGATGTCTGGGTGCTCTGGTTGTTTTCAACCTTACATAAATGTCATTTTGTACTTACACCAGGGTACCACTGGGTCAGATCATTGGTCGTGTTGTTGCTACAGATAAGCTTTTTCCCTGCACCCTGTCCTGTACAAGGAGATGCCTCACTAAACCAAGGGCATGTAAGATTGCCTCTCTCCCTTCCTTGTACTGTGAGTGTGATTTCACTTTTGCCTTGCTACTGAAGCAGTGTTCCTTGATATCTCACTAGCGTTTACTTTTGTTTTATTCAATGTAGCATGTCCCCCAAAGACAGGAGCACGCACATATTCTCAGGTCACCTCATTATCAGGCAAGGCCACTTTCTGCAAGTGACTGGCCTGGGTGGTCTGAGCTCAGGGACATCTGTGTTGGTGCGAGGCAGGGTCTCCACTGGAGTCTCTGAGGCTGCACTGGTTGTCAGTGCATGTGTGGGACAGAGTGCATGTGTGTTTTGAGGCATGTCTGGGAATGACAGCGTGACACAGTGGATGGCAGGTAATTGTCTTACTCTGAGAACCCTGGGCCCTTGTCTTTGGGGTTTGGGAGGGCAAACTTGGATGCCCCATGGCTGGACCTGACTAACCCCACTGGGGCTGGCCCAACCTCAGGATGGATGGAACATCCTCAACTTCTTCATTGTCTGCATGTTGATTTTGGGGGTCCTGAATGTGGTCAATGTCTCTATCACCTACTGTCTCAGGTAAGAGGAGAACTCTGGAAAAAAGGGTGACCTGACTGTACCCCAAGAACTGGAAGGAATGGCTGTTCCCAACCTGGGCTCAGCTCTGCCTCCCTGAGGAGTTGGTAGGGGGCAGTGGAGCGGGGGATGGGTAGGGCCGAGGGGCAACCCTAAGCGAGTCTGCCACAGAGTCCTCCGGCTGGTGCATGTGTGCATGGCGGTGGAGCCCCTGGCCCGGATCATCCACGTCATCCTGCAGGCGGGCCCCGGCATGGCCCAGATCGGGATCCTCATCCTTTTTGTCATGCTGGTCAGTGCCACTCCTATTCCCTGATTCGAGCTCCTGGGGCTTTGGGGAGAGAAGGGTGCCTGGAGAAGACAGGTTTATAAGTCTGAAGCTCTACATTTCTTTTAGCAACACTTATTTTCTTCCTAGTTGAATTCGTTTTTGTGTTCTGGCTCCAAGTGCTCTGAGTGAAGCTAGGATGGGGCTTTGGTCTCTGGCAGGTTTTCGCACTGCTGGGGGTCACACTGTTTGGTGAGTTCGTGCCTCACCATTTTGGGAACCTGGGGGTGGCCTTGTACACTCTCTTCGTCTGCCTCACACAGGATGGATGGGTGGACATCTACAGCAACTTCCGGTGAGTGTCCTGGGCCACAGGCCTCCTCCTACCAGAGGCAGAGTTCCTATAAGGTGGGGAGGCTGGGCATGGGGTGCTGTCGAAGTACATGTGGGCTCCAGGGGGAAGAGGTGGGCCTAGTGGGAAGCGGGTATCCAAGCTCTAAACTGGGGAGAAGTCTCTGAAGTGGGGCTCTGAAATTCTTAACCCCTAGAAATTTCATGCATTCAAAATGTCACCTGACCCTGCCCATGGAGACTTGTCCTATCATGCTAAATAGATGGGTGGCTAGATGTTGGCTGAGGAGCAGGTCTGTGGTGGTACCCAACATTAGGGGCAATTTGCAGCCCCCATGGGAGCCCAGTTGCTGCCTCAGGCTCATTTCAGGCCTGCTCAGAATGACCAGCAAGGTCATGTTTCTGTTCTTTGTCTCTTCTGGCCCATCCAAGCCAGATTTCTTTCCATTTCACTGCAGGCAATAGAGCCCTGACAGATTTTTTTTTTTTTTTTTTTT
>RJWM01050447.1:0-10770 GCA_004363535.1 Dasyprocta punctata
TTTTTTTTCTTAGCAATAGCATAACTGAAATAATTTAGAAATTTGTGTGCAAATTCTTTTTTCCTTATAAGAGGTGGAGTCTCAACTCCCTCCTCTTGAATATGGGATAGCCAAAATGATTTACTTCTAAATCTAGGATGTGGTAGGAGTGATGAGAATGGTTTTGAAGCTAGTTAACAAAAGGTATTATAGAGTGCCTCCTGAGAGCCTGCCATGCTGGGACTGGAAAGATCCAGCAAGAAGACAATTAGCCAGGTTTCCTGGTAAGTGGCGCAGTGGGTTCCGGGAAGAGAAAAGTCAGCACCTCCCATGAGCCTACTGGTGCACAGGCTGAGAAACAACTCCCCCTCAACAAACAACCTGATGGTTTGGAGGACCAGCTAAGTTGATAGCAACTAAGATACATAAAGCAACTAAATGCTTGTATTGTTTGCTTGATTTTGCAGGCCTGGGGCCAGCAGCCTGAGCATCTCTTGGGAGGATGACAGTATGCAATATAGCAAATATGGGGGATTCCCTTCTGTCTTGTCTTGGAGGCCCAATATTGCTCTCACTGTTTTGCTTTATTCTGATAAACTATTTTGCTTTATTCAATATTCTGTTTTGATTAGTTTTACTCTATTTTGTTTTTGGTTTGATTTTGCTATACTGGTTGGAATGGACAACTACTGTTAAGACAAAATATGACAAGATACACTATGGTAGCTATTGTTTTCCTAGTGTCCTGCTTTGAAATTCTGTATCAATTTTACTGCTTTGTTTTGATTGATTTTGTTCTGTTTTGTTTTGTTGGATTTTTCTATCTTAAAAATAAATTAAAAAAACCCCAAATAAACTAAAGGCATTATAGCTCTTGCTTCTCTCCCCTCCCTTTCTCCTCCCCTTTCCCCATCCTCTTTCCTTCCTTCCCTTCTCCTCTCCCTCCCCTTTTCCTTTTCTTCCCCTTTTCCTCTCCTCTCCCTCTCCCCACCTGGCTTCCAACCCAAAACTGGTGTTATCGGAAACCGCAGGCTGTGTGGAAAGGCCATGTCTAAGAGTTCCAGATAACAGCTCCACCTGAGGTCTCAGAGGAGGACCAGCACCATTGCTGGGTAAATTAATGGAGACCTCATGCCTGGTTGTGCCCAGACATTCCCCAAATTGTGAGAGATGACAGTTAGTCCTGTTGTTTTAAATTATAGCAATAGATCCTGAAGTAGAAATGGATAACTGAAGCCAATATTTTATTTCCATTATTGATTTGCTAATTAAATATTTTCAAATGTTTAATACTATATCATCAACCATTAATGAATATTTATCAGCCATAACCTGGGCCAAGCAAGATCTTCTGTAAGTTTACACTTAACTTCCTGCCCTTTCTAGTCTTCTGTAAATACATTTGTGATTGTTATTGTATCTTACATTATGACCCTATTATTTAAGAAATATTTTAACAATCACTGTAAGTATCCTGTACATTCAATCATAAGCTTTGCAGGTTTTGTTGTGCACAAGTATCATTCTATTTTAAGTGTTCCATGTGTTCCTCTTTCTTAGACCTATTTTTAATTCTACTGGGCTATATCTTTGAATCATTTTTCAAAACTTATGTGAATATCCAACCGATTCTTTACCTACCTAAAACCTTTATTTGGTCTATTATTTAATTCTCCTGTTCAGTATCTTATTTTGGAAGTTATGTTTTGATGTTAAAAACCATGAAGAAAATAGGATAGAAGGACCTTACCTCAGTCTGATAAAAGGCTTTATGACAAACCTATTGCCAACATCATATTAAGTGTGGGAAACTTGAAAGCTTTTCCTCTAAAATCAGGAACAAGAGAAGGATGCTTGCTATCACTACTCCTGTTCAATTCAGTACTTGAATCATTAGCCAGAGCAAACAGATAAGAGTAAGAAGTGATATGTATAGGAAAAGAAGTTAAATTATCATTGTTTGCAGGTGACATGATCCTCCATGTAGAAGACCTCAAAATACCATGCACAGTAGCACCAAGAAAAGTACATATGTAGGATTAAAGTAACCAAGGAAATGAAAGAGCTCTACAATAAAAACTACAGTACTATGAAAAAGGAGATTGAGGAGGACAGCCAAAAATGAAATGATATCCCCTGTTCCTGGATAGGTAGATTCAATATTTCAAATGACCATACTTTAAAACTGATGTACAGACTTAATACAATCACAATAAAAATACTAACACCATTTCTCACAGAATTACATAAAACAACCCTAAAATTTATATGGAACCAGAAGAGACCCAGAATGGCAAAACCAATCCAAGGCAACAAGAGCAAAGCAGAAGGCATGCAATCCTGGATTTCAAGTTATACTACAAAGCTACAGTAATTAAAACAGTATGGTACTGACACAAAAACAGAGATAAGGATCAATAGAAAAGAATACAGGATGCTGAAACAACTGCAAGTACACTCAGCTAACTGGTCTTTGACAAAAGGGCTAAAAACATACCCTGGAGGAAAGACAGCTTCTTTAGTAAGTGCATCTGGGAAAGCTGGCTATCCTCATGTGGAGGACTGAATCTAGATTCATATCTCTCAATTGTGCATTATACCAAAATAAAAATAAATCAAAGATATTAATGTTAAAAGAGAACCACTGTACCAGCTGGAAGATAAAATAGGTAAAACTCTTGAAGACAGAGGTGTAGGCAAAGATCTTGTGAACAGAACTCCAGTTGCACAAGAAATGGCACCAAGCATCAGCAAATGAGATCATATCAGATTTAAAACCTTCTGCACAGCAAAGGAAGCAACTAACAGAGTGGAGGCGACCTATGGAATGGGAAAAAGTTTTTGCCACTTATTCTTTGGGTTGAGGACTAAGGTTTAGAATTTATAAAGAGCTAAAAAAAAGTAGCCCCCAAGTAAAAGACCCAATTAAAAACAGACAGTTTAAATGGATAGATACTTATCAGAAGAAGAAATACGAATAGCCAGTAAATATGTATAAAAATGTTCAACATCTTTGGCCATTAGAAAAATGCAAATTTAAACAACACTAAAATTCTGTCTTATTCCATAAAGTTCATCAAAAAACCAAATAATAACAAACATTGGCAAATCTGCAAGGAAAAAAGGAACTCTTTTATATCACTAGTGGAAGAGTAAACTAGTACAACCACTATGGAAATCAGTATAGAGATTTCTCAAAAAACTAAAGTAGAAATTCCATCTGACAAGTTATTCCTTTTCTAAGTATGTTACCAAAAGTGTTGAAGACATCATATTACAGTGAAGCGTGCATACCCACGGTAATAGCAGCACAACTCCTAATAGCTAAATCTTGGAAGTAGCCTATGCAAGCATCAACAGACGAATGGGTAAAGAAAATGTATTTACACATACTGGAGTACTACTCTGTCATAAAGAAGTATAAGTGAGTCGTCTGTAGGAAAAATAGATGCTACTTGAGATCATAATGGTAAGGGAAGTAAACCAGACATCAAGCTTAAATATTTATTTTAGTTTTTTTCTCTGATATGTAAAACTCAATATATAAATCAAGTGCCAAACAAAAGACAGACAAAAGGGAAAAAGAGATAAGATATTGTTTTTGAAATTACCCATAATTTTATTTCATCATAACAATTTCAAACCATAGAAAATGTATTAAAAGCATGTTTTTAAAAATGTGCTTCAGCTACCTAGTGGTCTGTTCACTAGTTTTGCAAGTAGTTCCAAACTCAGTGGCTTAAAACAATAATCATTTTATTGTGTCTTATGATTTCACGGGCTGGGGGTAAGCAGGTCAGTTCTTCTGTTGGCCTTTCTTAAGCTCTGGACCTAAATGTTCACAATAATATTTTCTATTTTATACTCTTCTAGCATCTTCCCACACCCTAATCAAATGATAAACTGGGAAGAACATTCTGAATGGTTCAGCTAGTGCAGTAGGGCAGAAGAGCTGCTAGTACATGACTTGGAGGCTGCCTCATAAAAGATGTTAGTTTCCCTTGGTTCCTTCATGGCACATTCACAACTGCAATCCAGTCACCATGCCCTGAGGAAGTCCAGGCCGTAGGAAGCTTCAGTCCTGGGAGAGATTCTAGCTCATAGCCAGGACTATCTTGCCAAGCATATAATTGAATTACCTTGTGTGTGAATCTTCTAGCTAAATCTAGTCACGTTTTCTTCATGTGAAGTATCTAAAGTCTGTCTAAATTCATGATACATGAGCAAAATAAATGTTATTGTTTAAAGACACCAAGTTTTGGAGTACTTCATTATGCCAGTGTAGTCAGATGGTAGTGTGGGGTGGGTAAATAGGCCCTGGTACTCTGCTATGCTGTCTGTCTGTCTAGATTGGGAGTCTGTAGTCCTAGTGTGGTAGCTCAGGGCTCCGAATGGAGGAAGCAAGAACTCCTAGGCTTTTTTTTTTCCTGTCTTTTTGAGACAGGGTCTCACTATGCAGTTCAGGCTGGCCTTGAGCTCACTTTGTAACCCAGGCTGGTCTCAAACTTGCAATGATTCTCCTGTCTCAGTCTCCCAAGTGCTAGAATTACAGGCATGTGCTACCACGCCTGGCTTCTTAGCCTTTTTAATGCCTGAGTTTGGATGTTCCAGAGAGTAACTTGGTCTGCATTCTCAGACCAAGTCACAGACCCAAATTAAAGACAAGGGCATCCATGATGAGGGAATGGGCAAAGGCATGTGTGTAAAGGCTGGGTTGATGGTGACTGCCTTTGGTAACCAGCCACCATGCTATCCCTCACTAAAACATGAGGGCCGCAAGGTTCTCAACTTCTCTCGCCCAGGATTGAACCCTCAGTATCTATTGCTGCATCTGATACATCCTTTTTGTGAAAATACTTCCTATAAAAATGAGTGAATAACATAATATGGAAGTGTGCAACTTTTGTATGAGCCTATTTTCTTTGATCAGAACACCGTCTCTTTTTTCCCTAAATTGGCTAAATCCTGTTTCTCCTAAAAACTCAGTTTAAATGTCATTTCCTTCAAGGCCCCAGGCAGAGTTAGCTAATCCTTCTGCTTGGCTCTCTTAGTATTTCACTCCTGTCTCATTGTTGTGTTGGGCATTTATTGATTTCCTTTTGGGAGGACCTCAAAGGGCGAAAATCATATCTCAGTCATATCTTTGAATGACTTCCAGTGTCTGGCAGGTAGAGTGCACAGAAATGGAGCCATGGTTTAGAAGAGACTAACACTCCAAAGTGGAATCAATTAATTCTAATTCTAGACTGTGCAACTCAATAGGGAAATAAAAATTTTAAAGTGTATTTTAAGAAGAGTTTATGACTAAGTGCTTGAGAGAGCTAGTTGAGAAAAGGAATTTTTTTTTTAAATTTAAAGGAAAAAAAACCAATCAAAACAATGCTAGAGGATTTCAAACAAGATAATGGTTAAAAAAAAAAGCCATACTCACCAAATTTTTTTTTTGACCCTTTGGAAAGGAAAGAGATCATTAAGTTGTTGAAAATAATTCATGAACTTCATCTGTAAAGTGAAAATAGTAATAGTCCCCTTGTAATCATTTAAGGTTGATTTAAAGAGTCCATGAAATAAAATACACACAGTGCTCAAACCAATGTCTAGAGCGTGGTAAATGTTCAACAAATGGTAGCTTATTATAATAGTAATTAAACGAACATATCCAGCAATATTTGCCATTTATTGCTATCTTGTGCCAGGTACTATTCCAGGGATACTTGGGATGACAAATCATATATTTTTTTAAAAAACTAAAATAATTCAATATGAAGAGAGAAAGGCAGAGCAGTGTTTCCTGAAACATCATCAAGGTTCTGACTTCCTGGAGCCCTTTTTCTGTTGGTTTTCAGTAGCACTTTTCAGAGCAAGGATTTTTTCCTGGCAGAAGGAAGCACAGGTGAGCCTGAGACCCACTCTGGCTTTTGGAGGATGAGTGGCAGAGCCTGGTTCACCCTCAGCTGTTACTCAGAACAGAGAAGAGACATTTACATCTGAAAAGAAGTTCCCCCCACCTAAGATTTCTTGTTCTTGGGTTTTGAAGCTTATTTTATGTAGGAATTCCTTTCCATCCATTCACAGAGATAAAAGCAGGGCTCCTATATCAAAATTGGCTTTCTGGATAAAGAAATGGTGCTAGGGAGATGTTGATAAAGGATCAGGCAGTCATGCTGGGCAGTCTCTCCTGCATGCTCTGCAGCTAACCCTCTGGGTTTCCCGGAGAACCTGTCATTTGAAATGGCTTTGTTTGATACCGCAGGTGGCCAGCTCAGGGGCAGAATACTAGGCAGAACTCCTTGCTAGGTACAAGCTAAGTAACTTGCTTCCAGATAAAGCTTACCTGCAAAATGAAACTCACCCTTCTGTTTTTTTTTCTCCTTCCTTTTCTCCCATCAGCGGGAGACTTATTATTTTTTAAGTTAATTTATTAAAAAAACCCAAATTCTACTTTTCCTTTTGTTCGATTGACAACTGTCCAATGGCCGTTTTCTGGATAGACAGGTCTATTATGTGGCATGTAGATAATTAACTATGTTTCTGAGTCATCCTTTGACGCATGACAGCATGAAGATCTACTGTCACCATAGGGGCAATTTCTTAAAATAACAGTGAATGTTCTATTTTTACGTCTTTTCAATTTGAAAGCTGTTTTTTTGGATCACAGGTTTATACATACAAAAATGAAGGCAGAGGCCTTGCTGAAATAAGATGGTTCCTTATATCTGTGACCCTGGGAGACTGATTGATCCAGATACAATGGCTTACTAAAAATTCCTGGAGTCGTACAAATTGCAGACACAGTTAAATATTTTAATCAGTGTTGTCCAGTAAATATTAATGCATAAGTGAAAGAAAGTGAATTATTTTCTGAGATCTATAGGATATTTGAAATCTGTGAAATTCTCAGTTGGGGAGCAATTTTCCTCTGCCTGGGACACTCAGCATTGTCTGGAGGTATTTTTGGGTCATCATAATGGGAGGTTGGGGACAGTGGCACACTGCTGTCATCTAGTGGGAAGGGCCAGGGACCCTGCTAAACATCCTACATTGCACAGCTCCTTGTAATAAAGAATAATGTGCCCTCAGATGTCAGCAGAGTCAAGCTTGATGTGCTTTGTTCTAGGCCTACAGGTCCTGTTAAAAGTCAGCTCAGATAGCTCTGCAGAGTCTCCTTGATTTCTAATGAGGCTGTGCCTCAGTGAGCCCATCTCACACTGAGAGAATTCTTGTGAAAACCTTAACCTGCTGAGCATCGTTTATTGTGAGCCTACCTTAAACATGCTCGTAACACCTGAGCCCACAGCTGTGCAAAGTCATCTACCATGAAGCCTATTGTATATCTCATGTAACTTATTGAACATGTACTGAAGGGAAAGTTAGAGTGGTTGTATGGGCACACTTTTGTGTCACCATAAGTCTAACCATCCTAAGTTGGAAACTGTCTATAACTGGTCTAAATAGATTTGTTATCCTTCTGCCCCTTACCTTTGATATACCATGGTCTTCCTCTTCTCTAAGCTAATGTCAAAAAGGCCTGAAATACACTATCACTCAAGTATTTCTTTGAGTAAAGCCATGATTCTCAATTAACATCCACTGAATGCAGTCACTAAATTTACCAGCTACTTTTAGTTTTTACACTTGATAGTCATGGTTATTTTTCCAAGTTTTCTTTCCCTAGTTTTTGACAGTTTTGTTTCTTCTTTGCTGGATCCTAAATTCCTATTTACCAAGGAGATAAATTGTACCGAGATGTGGAAAAATGGTTATCTAGCTCCAGGCAGCAAGTAGGCAATTAATATTCTCTGCTTGGATACTGAGATTTTTGAGTCTCTTGGCTAATGTACTTTGTTAGGGATTATGTGTTCAATGGTCACATTTATACATTTTACTAATAAATACATTTATTTACTAATCTATATCATGCTCCAGTAAGGGATCATCTACCTATCTTTGTAGCTACAAGCATTTATTTAGAATTTATTGTATACTAAGAAATAATTATTTTCCCCAACTTTGGTGAGACCAAGAGAGTTTATATCATTAGCTAGTGAGTGAGCTATTCTGGAAGTGTTTGCTTATTCATAACCAGAGAGTTCCATCTCTTTTGTGGTCTTGGCTAGATTTTATGAAGTGTAGCTTCTTGTTTATTTATAATGGACTTTGAGATGGTTGGATGAGATGTATTACATATGTGTGAAGGATTAGAGGGCAGTTTTTAATAACAACAGGAATAATGCTCCTTTGTGCTGCTAAACTGTAGATCTTTTCTTCTAAAGATTTAAAGCCCATTATAGGCATAATTTGATTGTTGCTCTATTGCAACAATGTTTTTCCTTCTCTCCTCGACCAGGCGGATTTTTTCTTTATTAAAGATGGCATGAATACTTTCTCATGTTATGACCTCTTTGATAAATAGCTCAGGATGTTATAAAAGCAAAGCAGGAGATGTCTCAAATAATTAGTGACAGAAGGCTTGTTGATGCTCGGGTGTTAATGTTGCCAGAAAGCTCAGATATTTGTGGGTTGCTCCTACGTTTTTGTACCGATGTGTGTGAGGTTGAGTTTCAGCCATATGCCTATAACAGCATCAGGAAACAGTTTGTCATGCTACTTCCTTGGGTGATCTTTTATGACTGAAAGGAAAAAAAAAGTTATATTTCTGTCTTGTGAAATTGAGCCTGAATTTTGGGTAGTTCAGCAGTAATCAGTAGATGCTGGAATCACAGCTGCGTGGGATGGTTTGTATTATAAACCAACGGCCACTACTGGTCTAAATATGGAAATGAAATACTTTACATTCAGGCAGATTCAAACCTGTGGGTAGGAAATGTGTGATCTTTCCCGAGATAAGTTTAAAAGTGTGTGGCGGTTTCTCCAGGGCTACAAATCCTGTTCGCATTCATAGGTGTTGCTCTTGTCGCAGTTTCTTGAGATCTCTTGGCAGCTCCTTTCTTTAATATGGGAAAGTTTGGATCCCCAGGAATGTGAAAAAATCAAAGTCCCCAGAAAATTATCAGAGTGTGGCTAATCTGACAGTTCCAAGCGTCAAATGATGAGCATCAGACAATCCTTGGCTTCCCTCCTCCAGGCATAAAATGTCCACGTTCACCCAGAATCAGTTCATAGTTTGAAAGTTTCTTGTGCTACTGACATTCGCAGATCCTGCACTAAATTTTCATCACTTTCGTAATCATAAGTAGTTATATATGGTATTGTGGTTGTGGTCTTGATCCTTCTATTCTAGGTTGATCATGTTGGCTGCGTTTCTCAGAGCCTCTGTGACTATGGAAAAACTCTCTGATACATACAAGATGACACATGGAATTCAGCTGGTAGAGAACAGGGATTTCCGTAATGTGGTCTAATTAGTACATATTATATCTTACTTAGAAATGTGTGAAGGGATGAAATTGATCTGATATGCCAGAGGTTATTTATCATTGTCTTGCTAGACAGTCTGAGGCAGTGACCTCCTTGCTATCTTCAGGCTGTGCTGTGTCCTTCCCTTGCCCTCTCTATCCACCTTGGAGGTCAGTAGCTACTTGGATGCTTTCAGACACAATGGAGGCTTTCTACCTGGGGCACTTGTGTCATTTGGTTCATCTCAGCGTGCTCATGATTGATCCTAACTGTTGAGGGCCGCAAGTTGACAGTTAGGTCCGAGGCTTAGTCAGTGAGTCAGATCTGAGCTGTTCTCTATTATTGAGGGACCTAAGAGATTGATACTTGGATTCCAGAGAGGTGTGCTGCTCACCACACACCCATTCCTTATTCTTTCTCCCACCTGTCTCACCCTTTCTGTGCTTCTTGCTATCTTTCCCAATTGTTGTCTCAGAATCTGTGGTTGGAGCATCCTAAAATAAGGGAACATCTAACGTCATGGCCCAGTAGAGAGCCCTCCTCTTCTTCTCACTTGCGTTCTGTGGATCGCAAAAGCTTTTGCTCTAATTTCTAAATAACCCTTAAATTATCTCCTTTTCTACCTCCAGAGCATAGTTCAAATCCTTACTATACTGCCTAGTTGATTACAGTGGTGTTTTGATGGGCGTCTTCATTTCAGTCTACAGCTGCTTAGCTCTCCGCCTCAGCCCTTTCCTGTCCTGGCTGTCCTGACCCATCCTGTGCCCTTCTCCAGACCGCACTGCTGCACGTCTTCCCTGCCATAGTATGCGGGTTAGACTCCTTCTGTGCCCACCTGGGAGCTTCAGCACCGTGTTATCTTTTCAGATATATAATGCATCGCTACTAACCATCATTACCGCACTGTATATCTTTAAAACCTATTCTTAATGTTTGACTGAAATTTTGTATCTTTTGACCAACATCCCCCCCCGATTTCTCCCATTTTGTAGCCCCTGGCCACCACCATCTACTCTCTGCTTCTCTGAGTTTGGCATTTTTTGCTTCCATACACGAATGAGATGTATGAGTATTTGTCTTTCTGTGGCTGGCTTATTTCATTTATCATAATACCTTCCAGGTTCATCCATCTTCTTAAAAATGACACGATTTTCTCCTTCTTTTTTCTTTTCTTTTAAAGGATAGAATTGAAAACATCATACCACAGTGATATCTGTGCATCCATGTTTATAGCCACCCAATTTGTAATAGCCAGATCTTGGAAACAACCCAAGTGCCCATCAATCAAAGAATGGATAAAAAAGATGTGGTATTTTTATACAATGGAGTACTACTCAGCTATTAAGAAAGATTGTATTGAGACTTTTATAAGTAAATGGTCACGACTTGAGACCATACTCATAAGCGAGATAAATCAAACCCACATGTGTAAAT
>RJWM01050448.1:0-10566 GCA_004363535.1 Dasyprocta punctata
TAAAAATAAAAAAGCAATAAAATTGATGATACAGAATTTCAAAGCAAGATAATAGAGGATTAAAAATGGTTAATATATTGAATATTGTTATCTTCAAAGTTAAGTGCTCAGATTACAAAGAAGGGAAAATAATGTCCATTTTAACTGAATTATAAAACAAGCTTAGGATATGTGACAGACAGAAACTCAATGTTAAAAATTCTATAGATAAAAGCAGTTGGAGAATGTGTTTACTATTACTGTAGCGATAAGCTGAGAGCCACACTTTTCTTGGTAAGCAGCTCTATCACAGGCAATTACACTTGTAGTTGTTTTTATAGAAATAGATTAAGTTGTGATGTCAACATCACTCACAAATACATTTGCAAGTCTGACCTCTATGTTTTCCATGAATATTCAATTTTACTATTATTAAATATCTTTATAGAATGATTCAAAGATGTGAACTAACATATTAGAGAAGATAAGAAATACAGAAAGGTAGGAAACTAGAAGTGAAGGATCAATTAAATAATAACCTTAGTATTCTCTGCCCATATCACTTGAGCAACAACTGGATAATTTATCCAACCCTGAACTTGACCAAATAAAGAACATGAGCCCCTAGGTAAAGCAATGCAAAAAGGCCAAAAGCAATTGGGAAAGGGAAAAGGAAGAAGGAAGAGAAAAGGAAAAAGACATAAATCTGTATATATGTATGTGAAAGATATCTAAAATAGCTATACTGCTGAGTGTATTAGCTGAGTTATTGAGTAAGACTGGATAATACTCATATGATTAGATCAGTTTTACATGTCTGTATCTGTTAATGTAAACAACCATGTTGAAGGTAACAATATGCAATATTGCAACCATTGTCAAGTTCCTATCATGTTGTTTTGTAAACATACAATGTTACTGTTGTGGATTTGCTGTTGTTGTTGGTTTGTCTCTTTTGCTTTTTGTCTTTCTTATACATGTCTTTTTTCTTTTAAATAAAAAAATAAATAAAACAAAAGATAAAACTACAAAAAATAAAGATTGGCTAATGCTAAGTTATTGCAGATACCACATTCTTTATGTTGCAGCGCCTTACGTACTTACCTTAGAAATTAGCTATTTGTGCATATCAGTATCAGTAACTTTAAGTTGTTATTATGTGAAAAATATCACTGGGGAAGTAGATCAGTCACTTTTAAAATGCTGTCCTATCTACTGGAATGAATGACATTAAATCATTTTAATCATTGCTAATTGAAAGTTACGAAGAGAAAGGTTTTATTCAGTCTTAAATGCTTCCTTTCTAAATAGCTCAAGACATGCCTAAATGCTTTAAAGTATGTAGAGGGATACACATGTCTGCATAATAAACCCAATCGTTTTTGCTACCACTTGCAGTTGACCAAATAAAATTTTCAGAATAATGGATATCGTATGCCAATTTGGCAATGAAAAACCTATTTACAACAAAACACCAAACCTGCATACAATTTTTAAATAAATGAATAGTCAAATTAAAAAATAAAAATATCTTTAAACAGAGAAAGAAATAGACTAAATTGACAAATGATATGCTTGGGCCATTTTCCTAGAAAGTTAATAGTATCTTTTGAATATCAATATAATTTTTTAAATTTTTTAAAAATAATGTTGAACAACAGAAATTTCTTGTCTTTTCCCAACTCCTTGCTCCCCTGAAGCAGTCCACATGTGAACAAGGCAAACTTGCTTGTCTGTGCTCTCATCCTGGGGAGATATCTGGGAGGTCCTGGGTTTAGATTAATTTCTTTTCCTTTCCTGTGAGTGAATTGTGTGAATGCAGAAGAAGCTGGTTAATAATGGTTGATAACTTTGAACAGTCATTAATTTTTGAGAAAGGTCAGCTTCTATCAAAGCTCTTCAAAAATCCTCAGATTTAAGACATCTCACACTGACTGTACTGAGTCTCTCTGATCTTTGTTACCACAATGAATTCCAATTTACCCACTTTGTTTGATGCTGTAACAAAGACTTAGAAGCTGAGCTTGACGATGCCCTACAAGAAGCAGAACAAAGCTTGGAACCACTGCCTTTATTCCACATCCCTCCCTCACTGGACCAGAGCCCGCCCAGCTCTGCACATACAGGTGTCCACCACTTACGGAGTCCCTGTGTCTCAGAGACTCTCCAACCCCAGTTTTCATAACTTTTCTTGTCTCCCTCAAGACTGAGGACATCAGGATATGAAAAATGAAAGTAGTTTTCAGGATTTGCAGGGACAATGGAAAGCTGGCCATCCAGCTGTTATGATGTCTAGCTACTGATCTCTGGCAACTCTGCATATTCCTGACATCTCCTCAGATCCCAGCGCAGGCAGCGTTTTGCAGCTGCCCCACCATGAAGTCACCTCTTCACGTGGCAACAGGGACATCAGGGTTGGAGCCCAGTGTGCAGCCTCCCAAGCAAAAAAGTTCAGTTTGAGAACCGAGCTGGCATCAGGCCTGGAGATCCCTGCAGAGCTCCCAGCTGGGCTGAGGTAAGGGTCAAGCAGAGTCTGCTGAGACATAAAGGCCAGCTGCATGTTTCTGTGAGTGTCCATCTGAGCACCCTCAGCTGTGTGTCCCCTCCAGCTGCTCATAACTGTGTCCTGTCCCTGAACTCTCTGCTGTCCAGCTCTGCCTGACAGATCTTCCCGTGCCTCTCGCTGTCATGTCCTGATGTCCTGAATTCATTTTCTGTTGAACAAACCTACTCTGTGGGGTGGGTAGAGGTCCACACCTCCACCTTGGGGGCAGCCTCAATTCTGTCTACGGACAATCCTGACACGTATTACAGTTTCAGGTGTGCGCTACAGTCCATCTGTGATAAGTCAGTGTCTAAATCAGGTCCACAAGCAGTGATAATGGGCACGCAGCAGCAGGGCCTTGTGATGCTGTACCCGATTGGCCTTCCAGACAGAGTGCTGAGGATGCAGGTTCTGATTAGAGTCGTCCTACCACTCCTGTGCTGAGCAGCGGACTTTCAAAATTTGATTAATTAATGAAAAAAAACCTAAGTTCTAAATGCATCAAGTAGAAGGACTTTTTAAGCAGATTTCTGAAATTTGCTAAAAGTTAGATAAAATGTTTTTGTGTAAATTTATGTCTGACTCTAAGTGAAGTACATGATCACATGTCCCATAACTTGGTGAAATGACAGAGGCATCCCGTGGCACAAATATGGAAGTTGCTCTTCGTGGCTTCTTTTCTTATTGCTACCAGTTTTCTCCACACAATGGCAAGACTTGCTTTCTTTTGGTTTCCCGTTATTTATACCATTTGCTACAAACCTGAGTATTTGTCCAAGTAGTAGACTAAATTTCATCCAATAAAATATCACTTTTGAATTTCATGAAATTTAAAATGCTATTATTGTTTTTCTTAATAAGTTCATTTTTTATTTATACAAAAAAGTAAACAATTTCATAACAGGTGTGGGGAGATCAGGGGAACAAATTGCCAAAAGTCAAACACTTGAGCTGCCGCTCCCAAAAACAAACTGGTAGGACATATAGTCAGGACGTATTGCCCAGGCTTTAGACCAGGTTTGGGTCATCTATTCATCTCAATCAATACAAAATTTATGAGTGATAATGTTGAGGCAGATTTGTCTTTGATAAAAATTCACATGAGATTGATGTTAATAAATTTGAAAGTTTTTCAGAGGTGAATCTTGTTAAAACTAAAGAGGGTGTAGATGCTGAGATTTCTATATATGATGATTGGAAATAGAAGAACAGAAAGAAAACCACATACTTGGTGACAGGATTGGTATTGAAACCTAGAGCAAAATATCATGCAATATCAGCTTTATTAACAAAATTCTTTATACTTGGTGATACACTTTTGGTAGTTCCATAAACTTAAAAAATTTCATAACAAAACAGCAGAATAGCAACAGTTAATAAAATGAGTATTGGTATCTTTAAAGTAGTTAATCAGCATACAAGTTTTGGGCTTAAAAACTCTCCAAACAATATTAGAACAAACTTCTCATTGCAAAGAACTAAGAGAAACTAGTAGTATAACTACCTTCAATTTTGTTTTCTTTTTCCCTTTTCCCTTCATTCGTTTTCCCTTTCTCCCACTGTAGCTTCTTTTTCCTTTTGAATGATTTCTTTGCATTTCACAATATATATTGTGCATTTTGGACCTTATTTATTCTTTGAGTTTCTCACACCTGGGAGACAATACAATACTTACACCTGTGAGTTTGATTTATTTCACTTATGAGTATAGTCTCTAGTTGCATCCGTTTACTTATAAAAGTCTCAAGTTTATCCTTCTTTATGGTTGAGTCGTATTCCACTGTATGAAAAGACCACATCTTTTTTATCCATTCCTTGGTTGCTGGGCATTAGGGTTGGTTCCAAGTTTTAGCTATCATAAATTCTCCTGCTATAAACATGGGTACACCTATATCACTGTGATATGAGTTTTTACTTCTTATGGGAAGATAGACAGAAGTGAATAGCTGGGTTGAATGGGACCTCTGATTCTAGTTTTATGAGGAACCTCCATACTGATTTCCACAGTGGTTGCACCAGTCTACACTCTCACAAACAGTGGAGGAGGGTTCTTTTCTCCACACAGTCCCACCAGCATTTGCTATTTGTTGATTTCTCGATGATAGCCATTCTCTCTGGAGTGATATTGAATCTCTGAGTTGTTTTTATTTGCATCTCCAGAATGACCAATGATGTTGAACATTTTTTCATGTGTTTATTTGCCATTTGTATTTCTTCATCTGAGAAGTGCTTCATTATCTCAGATGTGCATATTTGGATGGGTCTTTAATTTGAGTGGCATGATTTTTCTTTCAGTTTTTTAAATTTTCTAGATATAAGTCCTTTATCTGAGGGACAACTGGCTAAACTTTTTTCCCAGTCTGTGGATTGTCTTTTCACACTGTTGATGCTGTCTTTTGATGTGTTCATGGGTAGAAAGAACCAACATAGTGAAAATAGCTATACTTCAAAAATTGTTATACAGGTTTAATGCAATCCAAATCAAAATACCATTAGCATACCTCACAGAAGCAGAGAAAACTTTCTTAAAACTCATTTAGAACCAGAAGAGACCTAGAATAGCAAAAGCAGTTCTGAGCAAAAGATAAGGCAGGGGGCATCAAATCTCTGACTTGAAATTATACTGTGAAGCTACTGTGATAAAAGCAGCATGGTACTGGCAAACAAGACAGATCTGAGGATCAGTGGAACAGATTAGAAGATGCAGACAAAAACCCAAACACATTCAACCAACTTGTCTTTGACAAAGGAGCCAAACATGTTCGCTGAAAGAAAGATAGCCTCTTAAATAAATGGTGTTGGAAAAACTGGCCCCCCACATGCTGAAGACTAAAACTACACCCATGTCTATCACCATGCATGAAAATAAAATCAAAATGGATAAATGATCTGAATATGAAAACAGAAACACTAAGTCTGCTGAGAAAGAAAAGGTAGAAATCTTTAAGACATATGTGTAGGCAGAGTCACATTTTTAAACCATGAAATTTAGTTTTTTATAAACCAGTATTTCAGTAAGACTTTACATTACTAGCTTAAACAAGAACAGCTGTGAAGAAACATTTTTCAGTTTACAAGGAAGGCAAGCATAGTACAATGAATGCTTGAGAATGAAGTTGTTCATTTACAATGAGGAATTTCCTCAGTTTGCTGTGCAGTCACCTTGGTCTTTCCATGAACTGCACCTGCTCTCTGCTGAGACTGGCTCTGGTTTTGTGGAGAGAATCCTTCTTATCTCACACTTTTCCTCCAATTTCTCCACTTCCTCTGTTTCCCTTGTCTGTATTAAATATTTTCAATCACTCCTCTGAATTATCTGTCATTATTTTTTATATTTATAACTTGAATAATTCTCAAAAATTTTAGCCTAGTTTTCTTTTCTTTCCTTTTTTTTCTAGTACTGAGAAGTGAACCCAGGTCCTTTGCACTGAGCTACCCACAACCCAAGCTTTTTCTTTTTTTTTTTAATTTTGAAGCAGTATTTCACTAAGTTACTAAATTGCCCTCTTCCCTGGGTTCCAAATTGTGATCCTCCTGCCCCAGCCTCACTTAGTCCTGGGATTATAGGTGTTCACAATCAAACCCAGCTCTTACCCTGCTTTTCAAGAGCCTTACTGTTTGACCTGATTTACTTACAAATATATTTCCTCATTTTTGATGTCCTACATATCATGAGCTCCATAATTTCTGTAGCTGATAATTTTCCAAACTCTGTACCATGTATGCTGATTATTTTACCATGCAAATTTGATTCATCACCATCGGTAAAATTCTTCATATCTGTGTCAAGATTTAACTCTCTCTCTGAAGCTCTTAGGGTTACTCAGATTGCTTTATCTGCCTTCCTCCTAATGCCATTCATCTCACCTGCAAGACCCTCTATTGACATCCCTAGCATTTTACTTTACTCTGCATTACATTATCCCTAAGGTTGGCATATGATTCTCTTCTGTAGATGTCTTTGAGCACAGAAAAAACTATTACCTTATTCTCTTTCATTCAGTGGTGTTGAGCACACATGTAACTATATGTAACACTGAATAAACTTGACATGCAACAGCTACAAATCACTCATTTTTAAACTCAACTATACATGTCCTCAGTTTCTATATGAATATAACATCAAAGTGGTATATTTCACTCTTGTCCTTAGAAAACATTTAGATTGGTTTCCATGATAAAAGTGGGCTTCCAATGCCTTATTAGTTATCATCTAGAATAAATGATCTTTAGACAAAGTGTGATTGAAAATTAAAGGAATGTTTAAATTCAAAAAAAAAATCCTTGTTACAATAAGACACCTTGACAAGAACAATGACATTAGTGTGAGTGGTGGCTACCTGATTGTCAACTTGAGTGTGAACACCCAGCTGAACTGAGTGGGCATGGTTATGGGCTTGGAAGACCACTTAGGGAGGCTTGTTGTGGGAAGGGTATAAAAGGAGAAGGGAGGGAAGTGTTTCAGCTGATTTTCCTTGGAAGAGCTTCTTTCAGGCTCTTCTCTTTGGCTGAGTTCTTGTCCTCACCTTCACCAAGGATAGCTGCCATACTCTTGGGAGGAGCTCTGGTCTTCACCTTCTCCTAGGGCATTGTTTCTTGGTTTTTGTTGTAGACTCAATCATCTACCACTGACCCTTGGGGTTTCTGACGCAGACCCTTCAGTCTTCCGTGGCAGATTCCTAGGTCTCCTGATGCAAACTTGCACGGGACACTGCTGTGAACCCCAGGCCTTTACTGGATTCTTTGGATCTCTGGCTCTGGGGCAGATCTCTTGCACTCTTCTACATTTGACTCTGTGGGCAGATACTGTAAGCTAATTTTGTAAATTTCTGTGTCCTGCATTAAATATGTTTCTTTCATAGATACTGTCTACAACAGTGTATTCAAATGATGGGGAGTATTTAGAGGGGAATAATGGTAATATGATTCAATGTAGTATTTTTAATTTAACATTCATTGTATGTTTTGATCATGCTATGTATATTTTAGGTATTTTACCTTTTTCAAAAATGAACTTACAAGAAATTAAAGACAAGTGTACAAAGAAAAAACTATAAAACTAATAGAAGAAAATGAAAGACATAATTCACAGTGTTTTTCTGGGAAATGATTCTGTGGGTAAGAAGCAAATATATAGGAAACAAAACAAAAGTAGACAAGAGATGATCTTCCACACAGGGAAAAAAGGTGCAGAGACATTGTACAGAAGGATAGAAAATATTTGCAAGCTAATATATGTGTTTTTTGTAGCAGTTCAGTCTGAATTTTTTGTAAGTTTTTCCTGATCAATTCATATTTATGTGTCTCTACCAAAAAAAAAACCACCTTGTTTTTCCATA
Organism: Dasyprocta punctata; assembly: GCA_004363535.1. Classification (NCBI taxonomy): domain Eukaryota; kingdom Metazoa; phylum Chordata; class Mammalia; order Rodentia; family Dasyproctidae; genus Dasyprocta; species Dasyprocta punctata. The sequence continues at coordinate 7,864 of RJWM01050448.1, forward strand.
AGCACCTTAACTTTTTTTCAGATAATTATAAATGAAGGAAAAAATGAGGATCCCATGGCCCTTAAAAGACGCATGTCCATCTCAGTGAGAAAAATGCATTTAGCCCATATCTCACAGATTCCAAAGTCTTAAACGTTCCAGCATGGTGAAAATTCCAAGTCCAAGTCTCCTCTGAGACTCAAAGCAAATTCTTAATTGTGAGCCCCTGTAAAAATCAAACAGAAACTTACCTACTTCCAACATACAGTGGCAGAGGGTTACTATTCCATTGCAAAAGGAAAGCGGGTCACTGGAAAGGCATTAGACCAAAGCAATCCTGAAACCTGGTAGAGCAAACACTATGTTCTGCAGCTCCAAGTCTATCACCTGTCTGCAAGGTGTGGTGAGAAGTGAATTTCAAGTGACTTGGGCAATCCCCTACTCCTTGAGCATCATCAGTTACAGCCCTCATGTTGTCTCCCTCAGGCTGGCTCCAGCCATGACCTGCAGATTTCCTTAGCACATTCCCACATTTCTGTCATCTCCAATATCCTGGGCTCTCACTGCACTTTCAGCTTCACTCTCGCAGCTCTCCACACCACTCTCTCCCATGCATATTGCCTGGCCTCCGTGGTATTTTCTGAAATCTGTATAGAAGCCTGACTGAGCCCACAATACTTGCATTCTGCATGCCTGTAAAACCCCCATTTGCCCCCACAAATGACCACTCCTCTGATAGTTCACATCAGCTCCATTGAACTTGAAGTTCTGGGTTCCCCTCACCCCCAAATAGACTGTGCTTTGTTTCCACTTGATCTTTTCTCTGGACTGCTGATTTCTGACACGTGATGTATACAACAGAAATCAGAGAGGATGGCAACATGACCCATGGTGAAGAGGCTGCACTGCGGGGACTGAAAATGCATGGGAGAGCACAAGTCTCTGGATCTTCCTTCCCATTTCTCTGCTCTACTAGTGCTTCTTGTGTTTCTCCCCAAATGTGCCTACCCTAGGGGTTCCTGTAAAGACAGAAATGGGTGATGACTTTCCTAGATCATGCATCCTAGGAGTGAGGGCCTCTCCTAGGGACTTTCAGAAATCCAGAGCTCAGAACCAGCTTGTGACCCACTGGGACAGAATCTGCATTTGTGGAAGAGCTCCGGTGATTTGGGGCACAGGAAGTGGGGGGAGCCCTGAATGGAAATGGAAGCTCTCTTTGGCACAAAAGGTCAGTGACTTTGCCTGTGAAATACTAGGGAAATTTTGCTCCCCATAAATTCCTGGCCAATATTAGCTGTAGGAATTGGAGGCAGCATAACTTGATGTAAATCTCTGATTTGGTTCACCATAAGCAAATGACTTAACCTCCCTATGTCAAGTGCCAGCTTAGTATAACAGGAATCATAATGATTGCACTGACCTCAGGCAAATGCTGAGAATATTCGAGTAGATGAATGAAGAGCACCTGCAAGAAACTTAATAAACTCCAGCTTTTTCTCACAAACAAAACAAAATATACCTGAATATTCATAAGGTTTCCAGATGTAAACGACCCACATGTCATCCTCATTGCTTGACTTTGCAGTTTATCTAGACTCTTACACCAGACTTGTAAAAACTATGGAATTTGTCAAAAGACTTTGGGTGGGAATTTGGGAAACAGAAAAGCAGCAAACTGTGCTGGATTTAATGTTTTATAACAGTTGATAACAGATACTTGGTCCATGGCAAGAGTCCTACTGATCTGGGGTCATTTGGACTTAGACCCTAGAATACTGTTAGTGAATTAAAAAGGAACAACAACTGCAAAGTTTGGGTTAAAAACAGTTGTTTGTTGACACTCTAGTACAAGTTGGTGGAAACGTATCTTTGCAAATATTTCTCTTGCTGTGTTTTGTGGACCAGCATTAGAGATGGATTTTTGCAAGGAGTTTCTAGATGACATGCATCATACAGTTCACTCAAATGTATATAATCTTGGATTGGCACGTTACAGGATTCGAATTCCAGTGTCACACTTATAAAAAACAGTCCCCATATGACCCTGGAACACATTATCCACGGAGGTCCAGAGAAGGTAAATGAGGTGACAGTCACTGGCTAGAGCCAGTTGCCCTCCACCAGTCCCCAGTGCTGTCCATGGTGCTGGTGGCAGGGACAGAAGGGGTTGCTTGACTCCCATTAGCCCTTACCCCTTTCCTACCTGCCTGGTGCCAAGCAGCAGCCTTCTCAGGGCCCCCTTCACCTCTTGGTTCCTGAGGGTGTAGATGAGGGGGTTCAGGAATGGGGTGACGATGTTGTAGAAGAGGGAGAGGAACTTGCCCCGATCCTGGGAGGAGCTGTGTCCCGGCTGCATGTGTGTGTAGATGATGTTTCCGTAGAAGAGCAACACCACTGTGAGGTGGGAGCCGCACGTGTTGAAGGCCTTTTGCCTCCCTGATGCTGACCGCATCCGCATCACGGCCCTCACGATGTAGCCGTAGGAGACCAAGATGAACAGCAAGGGTGACAGCACGATGCCCACAGCCAGGACAAAGACGGTGCGCTCGATGGGCACCCTGTTGATGCAGGCCATGTGGATCAGGGCTGGCATCTCACACAGGTAGTGGTCCACATGGCGGCGCCCACAGCGCGGCAGAAGCAGCGTCACTGGAGACAAGGCCAGGGAGTTGGCCACCCCACAGCCCCAGACCAGTGACACCAAGCCCAGGCAGAGCCTGGGGC
>RJWM01050449.1:0-10757 GCA_004363535.1 Dasyprocta punctata
TTTGTTGTAATTGTGAAGGTGATTTCTTGACTTCCATTTTTAAACTGATGCTGCCATTTTACAATATCATTGATTTGCATAGGCTGATCTTTACCCAGCAAGCTTACAGAAACTTTTTTATACCTTCTATATTTTAAGCATATTCTTTTGAATTTTCTATCTAGATAATCCACTTTGAATAAATTTAGATTGTTCCTTTAAAATCTTTCAGCTTTTTGCAACATTTACTTTTCTTCTAAATGTTCTGTTTGACACTTTCAGCATGATGTTGAATAAATGACCTGATAAAAATCATCTTTGCCTTATTTCTGTATTCATTCAATTTGATGATTTGTAATGTTTCATTATTAAGGATTATTTTAATAGATACATTCCATCAGGCCAAAGTGCCTTCCATTGACTAAGAATCTGATTTTAATGAATTAATTATTAATTTATCAAATGATTTTTATCTGCTTACATGAAAAAGTATTTCCCACTTGACCTGTTGTAATATTTGAATGCATTTCTGTAGGCACTCTATATTTTCATGTTGAATTGAAGAACATAATTTTGCTGGACTCAGTTTTTTTAAAAATTGTCATTTTTAATATTAACTAGATTTTCTCCATTTACATCAGTAGATCTCTTATGTAAACAAACACCCAGACTTCTTTTTTATACTATCATGTCTGTTTTTAAACCATGTTTGTATGTTTTCTACCTGTTAATACTTTAATTTTTACTCTCAGTCATTTATTTACATTGCTATTCAAGTCCACTTTTCCTCCAGCTACAGATACCTAGTTTTTAAGTAATCCACTCATTTAACTTTATTATTTTTGATTTAAATGTATTGTTTTAACTGATACATAAAAATACATATTTATGAGGAGTTACATGAAGTCCAAGGTCTCCTCTGAGACTTAAGGCAAACTTCTACCTGTGAGCCCCTATAAAAGTGAAAAGAAAGTTAAATACCACCGACATACGAATGACAAACTTTCCCATTCCAAAATGGAGAAACAGCAGAATAGGAAGAATCTAAATTGATGCAGGTCTGAAACCAAGAAGTGCAAACTGCAAATCCCATAGCTCCATGTCCAGCACCTAAGACAATCTGGGCAAGATGTGAACTCCAAAGGCCTTGAGCAGCCCTGGTCCTATAACATTGCTAGTGATAATCATAGTCTTGACTTTGCTCTTGGGTTTGCTTTGCTCATTACCTGCGGCTTTTCTGAGACTTTCCACACTTCTGGTTTCTCCAGCCATCTGGAGTCTTTATTGTACTTTTAGCTTCACTGTCATCACTTCATGTATTACCCTCTCAAGGTACACTACCTGGGCTCTCAGGCCTTCTTTTGAAATCTCCTTGATTCCATGACTGATACCAAAATCAGTTCCAGGTGAATTTTAGATAGATAGATAGATAGATAGATAGATAGATAGATAGATAGATTATCCAAAGGCAATGGCAAAGTCCAGGCCTCCTTTAAAGAAGTAAAATGGGGTGATCCCTTCTTTCTCTTTTATTTCCACCTAGGCTACACGTTTATTTGTTGGTGCACTCATATCTGGGGTGGATCTTCCTCTCTCAGTTTGTGGCCCACAAGTCAATCATCCAGAGACACATCCAGAAATGTGCTCCACTAATCCATTAGACAGATGATTCAAATTGGCACATCACAATTAACCATCACATCTGCCCCTTATTTTAGTAAGTTGAGCAGCACTTCTTCGCACCCTCTCATTTATAAATGTTTCTGACATTGTCAAAACAGTATATTTCTGCTGATAAGTGCTAATCTTAGAACTTTCCAATATACATATCAATTTACATGTAAAATAGCAAAACATAATCTTTTTGAGGCCAAAGACCATAGTTCATGATTCTGTAGCTCTTTTTATCTCTATTAACAGTTATTTAAAATTTTCTGGTTGAGTATTAGAAGAATTGTGTGAAAAATAAGTATTGATTCCCTTTTTAAGTTTTAGATGAGATCCTAGAACTTTGCATACATTATTAATCTCATATGTAGAGGTCTTGGGAGGATGATGTCCAGATGTCTTTCTGGGGAAAAGCTAATGCAGGGAGCTAGCTCGCGGACAACCTCCATATTAACATTATGATCAGGTTACTTACAAGTAGTTACCAGTGAGTAACTATGTAATGGGCCCTAGATCATGGCCACTCCTGCCCAAATGGGACTATTAAAATGGGCCATCCCATGATGTGGATGAGAAATCCTTTGAGTTGCTCTGCATCTAAATCTCCTATCTGATACTCCCTCTTTTGTCCCCCAACATTTGTTGGATCTGCATCATAGTCTGAAGGCTTTCCCCAAATATTTCTACTATCTGCACCCTTTGCTTATTATAGTAGTCCATTTTATTTCCACTTTCGTTTTTAATTCCATCTTGGCATCTGCTTCCCAGTGAACACAAACAAGCAATCATCTCAACATCTATTTCAAATGAAGAAACTAGAACATTTAAAGATTAAAAGAAACATTAAGTTTATACAGCTTATCAATCAAACAGTTCAGACTTAAACCCAGTTTTCTTTTGATTGCAAAGCCTTTGTATTTTGCCACTGGGGAAGAAAGAAAACAATAATTAGCAGAATGTAACATCTTGTCATCTGTAGATGCTTAAAGATCACATGAAATGCTATTATTGCTCCAGGTAAAATTTGAAGTAGTTAATGTGCAGAAGGAGTTAATATAAAGGTGTTTGTCTGACGAAAAATAAATAACCTCTGTATTTCTTGACTTGTCAAAATATCAAAATGTAGTGCCTGCTTCAAAAAGTCACAGGGAACCTGTATGGGAACATTAAAATCTTTCACTTGATAGCATTCATAACATTGTTAACCAAGTCTAATGCTATGTATCCAAAAGAATATAAGTTAACAGTAGATAAATTTAGAAAATTTTTTGAAGATTCTTTTTGAGCTATCTCCACTCCTTCCATTAAGTGTCCTGCAATTGGTTCTCTATACCACTTTCAGCTTCCTCTAACTGTACACTTATTATATTGAACTGGAATGTTTTGCCTACATGGCTGCCCCTATAACACATGCCCCAACCTGAATGTCAGGCAGGAAAACTTCACATTTCATTCGTACACATTTAGAAGCTTTACACCCTTGAAAATCAGGGACCAAATATTTCTTCACTGCATGCTTATTTAGGAAGCATGGTGCCCTGCAGTACTGGACACCCAATCAATTCATGTTACAAGCTTTAAATAAACAAGTGTGTTTATAACTGTTGTAAAATTTTTAAAAGGCTATTCCACGAAAAGAAGTAAGTCTCTTTTGGGGAATTACAAGGTAATTGCTGCATTAGTTGAAATAAGAGTTAAATGGCTGTAACAAAAGCATCCTAAAGCAGAATAAGTTAAATAAGATAAAATTTTATTTCCTTGCCATGAAAAGTACTGATGGTAGCATTTGTTATTTTGCATACAGCGCTACAATCACTGAGTCCAATAAGTCCTTCAGTCCTGCTCATCTCTGCCCAGCAATAAGGAGAAATAAGTGCAGAACAGCAGGTACCAAATTTTTTTGATGGCAAGACATGATGCACATCACTTATTTTCCATCTATTTGCCTACAACTTAACCATGATTACATCTTATTAACTGAGAACTATAGTCTCTAGCTTTGTCTCAATATATTAGTTCAATCTTTATTCCTGTGAAATCAAAAGAGAATGGGTATTAGAGGAACAGATAGTCTGACCTACCATATTTCTCCAAAAATAAGACCTAGCTGAAAACAATCAATTTGAAAAATTATAGATGAAAAATGCTAGCTCCAATCAGTCTATTCTTGCCTTAGCTGCCATCACAATTACACGTAAGTGTATATTTGGAACCAGAATAAATGGATAAGATGCAAATTTATAAGCTCCTTACAATTAACTATATTTAAGCAGAAACACAATTATCATTTGTAAAGAAAATCCAAAATCAACAATTTTTTCCCTAGTGGGAGGTTCAAAGACATGATTATTAGGATTTTGGTTGTAGCTCAACTGTCGAGTGCTTGGGTTTTTTTATTTTTTTAATTTTAATTTTTTATTTTATTTATTTATTTTGGTACCGAAAATGGAACTCATGACCCCATGCTTGCCAGGGAGGCACTTGCACCACTGAGCTAAGTCACCAGCCCTATAGAGTGCTTGTGTAGCCCTGAACTCAATTCCTTGTACCAATAAATAATATAAAAGCATAATAGTAAAGACTGAGAGCATCTTCATTGTATAATTTTATGGTTTCATATTATTTTTCTACATTATTGGATATATTGTGTACAACAAGCACTAAGATGACTTGCTTCTTCCCACATTGCAAAGTCTTTGACAATGAAAACATCAGCACTTTGAAATTAGCTTTATGCCGGTACACAACCGAAAAATCTGCAATAGTAGCAGATAGATACAACTTGTTGGATAAATGAGTTAACTACTATTAAAAATGATGGACTGGAAACTCAAAGCACTAAGAAATTGGACCTCTGTTTCAACAGAGAAGTTTAGATTGACATTTACTATTTAAAATGATCAGATTTTGTTTTGCAAACTATTTTACTACATCTATAAAAGAAACAGCACAAACATAAAACAATTATGTTCAGTGTATTGTTCCGCATTTCTCAAAAACTAATAGTAGCTTTTTTTGGAGCCACAGAAATGATAAAAGTTATATGTTAGTTTTCACTTTTTGAGTACAAATGGATTGTAAACTCACTGTGCATTAGTCTCTCTCACTTGAATGTGAATCTTTGCTCAGCTTATAGATTCTAAAGTTAAAATTTAGATTGAAAATGACCTCAAAGTAAATACTATATTTAACCTTCTCTCTATATATATCAGTTCCTAATAATCATGTCTTTGAACCTCCCACTAGGGAAAAAAGTATTGATTTTGGATTTTCTTTATAAATGATAATTGTGTTCCTGCTTAAATATAGTTAATTGTAAGGAGCTTGTAAATTTGCATCTTATCCGTTTATTCTGCTTCCAAATGTACACTAACGTGTAATTGTGATGGCAGTTAAGGCAAGAATAGACTGATTGGAGCTAGCATTTTTCATCTCTAAGACTTGCATTGGGGAAATGGATAACAGAAGATTAATAGTGTCATTTGCATTCTCTCTTTCACTCACTCTCTCCTCTCTCTTCTCTTTCTCTTTCACACACATATTTTCACATATGCACACACACATTCCACCCCCACCCTTCTTTCTCTCCTCTCTCACCCTCCATACTCCTCATTCTTTCCCATTAAATTTTTCCATAAATTCTACCAGTATTTGCATGCTCTATCAAAATAATCCCTTGTTCAGTTACTCATATTTTATCCTTTAAGTTTAGATTGTTTGAGTAAATTCCCATGGATCTCTGAATAAAGCAGTATAGGATATACAGAATATCAAAATCACATGGAGAAATAAGGAAAAAGTAGAATTGAAATAAAATTAATTAATAACAATTCTTTCTATGTTTAACTAATATAATTATCCAAAATTAATATTCTTAGTAGATGTAGATTTTTCTTTTTTGTTCTTTTTTACTCTCATTTCCATTTTCTATTTTCTTTTTCCATGCTTTTAAATATTTTATGGCAAAATTTTGTATATAATATACATATATAAATCTATGCACTATTATTTTATCAACTAAATAAATATGCTGTTTGTTTTTAACAGGATAAATGAAAGCCCACTCATGATATTTCATGAGAAGATTTATTCTCCATGCAAGTAATATCAAAGACTCGGATATATCCTTAACAACAATTCAGGTTTGTATAACAGAGTCTATTCAAGATATTTAAGTGACTCATCTCTCTAAAAACACGGGCTATTTACTCATATGTGAGGGATACTGAGTAGTTTTTATAGAGGTCTCTGGAAAAACTGTAGGGGCTTACTGTGATAACAGTACCATTTTGAGAAGTAGATGAAATCAGAGAGCAGAACCTATAACTCAGTAATAGATTGGGAGGCTACCTATGACCTAGTGAGTAGAGAAATTGGTTATGTCATTTCATGCACATTGAAGTCCCAAGTCACTGTTCAGAGAGCCCCTATTTTTCACCATGTTAACTTGACTGTTACATTTATTTAACATTAACCTATCAAGACCAACACTTTACTTTTGTCAGACTTGACCCATTAATTTGATAATTCTCATATACATCAATGGCTAAGTCACACATGTCACCCAGATTTCATCTCATATATAATCTGCAGGAATAGCTTGCGTTTAAAAACACCATCTTGCTGCTCACCCAAGTGATATATTTGTCATATCCATGAAGCATTTCCTCAAACTACAGAATTGGTCCTACCCATCCAGCTGTCAAATAGCTCTTATGACCTTGGTAAATTGTTTAATTTTCTTGACTCATTCCTTCCTCCATAAAAAGGAGTTAAAGGTAATGATCTCTAAAATTTATTTCATCTCTTCTATTCCTTAAAGGACTCCCTGTATCAAGAAATATAAAACCAGTCACATATGATGAAATGTCATTAATTTCCTCAATTGCATTCATTTCTGATGAATGAAATAAAAATCAGAAGCATATTCTCTGGTTGAAATTCTCCTGCAGTCCACTATAATGATGGATATGTAGCATTGTGTAGAAACACAACAAAATCAAACCTCAAAGTTAGTCTACACTGGGGTGTAAGACACAAGTTCCTCTCCATGCAGTCTTCTGAGGTTACTGATCAACTGCAGCTCACCCATCTTTTTTCATTAACAAGTCCCACCTAAGTACTTTAAGGCCACCTGCCCCTTGTACTACACATCAGTCATATTACAGAGGAATTTTTGTCATTTACTTTCTTCCACAACAATGAAGTCTGCAAGCATAAAACATACTTTTGTGGTTTTTTTCCCAAAGTGCATGAGTTATCATTGCCTACCTTCCAATAACCTCTTTAATGATTTCTTTAATGATAAACTTCCTTTCTCTAATTATCAAGGACTGTGTGTAGAGCCAGATAACCCCAAACTCACAGTGTGCTCTCTGCATTCATGTTTCTGAAAAAAAACCTGATTAACAGGATTCAATTTTTCTGATCTGTTTACCCAAAACTCTGCCTTTTATATTGCTGGCCAGTTATCATTCCTGATGCACTCAGCCATGTTGGAGATTTGAGAAGAATAGTTACCACTTTGATTCACTTATAACTGTATTTATGTACATGTGTACTATAGTTTATCACAACTAGAAAGAATAGTGACTTTATATCACATGTGAACTAATTTTTGACCTTTAGGATTGTGAATTCTTTCTTTAAAAATGAGTTACAAATGCTGAGATTAAAGTGACAAGAAAGATAACATATGTTACCTCCATGGGGGCTGCGTATAGTCTAGCTTTACACTGGCTATCTATTCCCCACTTATTAGGTGTAGAGATTCTTGCAGACAATGATGAGGGGTAGAAGATACCCTGAATTATTTATGGTTCAAAAATTTTATATGATTTTTGGTTTTCTTCCCCCTAAAAATATCAAAAAGTGAGCTTGAGTACAAAATTATGAAAATCATCCAACCAGTACACAATGTCAGTAAATTTGAAAAAGACATACTTACAAGCCTGGTGGGAAAGACACATGTTATTCAAAATCATAGGATAGATACGGGCGTGGTGGTGCACACCTGTAATCCCAACACTCTGGAGGCTGAGGCAGGAGGATTATTGTGAGTTTTGAGACCAGCCTGGGCTACAAAGTGAGTTCAAAGTCAGCCTAAAACTGCATAGTGAGACTCTGTCTCAAAAAATTAGGGCTGGGAATTTAGCTCAGTGGTGTAAGCACCTGCCTGGCAGGCGTGAGGTTGTGAGTTCAATCCCTGCTACCAAAAATAAATAAATAAATAAAAATAAATAATCATAAGATATGAGAATTAAAAAAGACTTGGTAGTTTACTAATATATGCTTCCAGTTTGGGAAAAGATCAAGATGCATTCCACATAGATCCTTTATCTGAGCTTTCCCAATACTGGACAGTTCTATATATGAGTCCTTCAGTTTGGTTCGAACTGCACAATTCTTTTATTTTTAAAAGCATTTTCAATTGTTTCATTTTATAGTTAAAAAAAGTAACAAGGAACATAGATATAAAAGAAATTAGAAAATATCCAAGTCATCATATATACTTAGGTGAAACTGAGATCAAAATTCTGTGTCCCTTCTATGAGAATATTTTGTGTTTTCTGCAAGTCAAGGAGAAAAATCTTTTTTTTTTTCAAATTATGTGCTAAGCAATTAGACCTGTCATTGACATAGAAGACACAATATTCACACAGTTTCTTGGGGTTAAGAAACTAGGCATTTACCTTTTCTGTCCCGTCAAGCAGTTCATTTTCCTGGGAGAATCCCAAAGTTAAATTTGTCTAAAATTTTAACTTCTCAGTTGGTTTCATTTTTTATTTTTATTTCTTTACTTAAGAGAAGAAAAAAAAGAAAATAAAAAGACATATATAACAAAGCCAACAAGCAAAAGAGACAAACAAACGAGTAGAGTAAATGCACAACAGTAATATTGCAGGTTTACAAAACCGGATGATAGAAACTTGAAAATGGTTGCAATATTGCGTATCGTTATCTTATTTTTATTTTTTTTTATTTAAGCAAAAAAGAAAGAAAAAAAGACATGTATAACAAAGACAACAAGCAAAAGAGACAAACAAATGACTAAAGTAAATGCACAACAATAACACTGCAGTTTTACAAAACAGGATGATAGAAAGTTGACAATGGTTGCAATACTGCATCTTGTTATCTTCAAAACGGTTACTTACATTAACAGATATAGACATGTAAAACTGATCTAATCATATGAGTATTAATCGTTCTTTCTCAATAACGATGACATTCAGCAGTGTGTTCATTTTAGTTATCTTACATATACATATATACAGGTTTATATCTTTTCCTCTTCCTTTTCTCTTTCCACCTTTTCCCTTCCCAATTACTTTTGCTCTTCGAGCTGTTTTTTACCCTTACATAGTATTTATTATAGATTTTGGATCATATATACTTTTCCATTATTTACACTAGGGAGACAATACAGTATTTACACATGTGGGTTTGATTTATCTCACTTGTGAGTATGGTCTCAAGTCGTGACCATTTACTTACAAAAGTCTCAATGCAATCTTTCTTAATAGCTGAGTAGTACTCCATTGTATAAAAATACCACATCTTTTTTTATCCACTCCTTGATTGATGGGCACTTGGGCGGTTTCCAAAATCTGGCTATTACAAATTGGGTTGCTATAAACATGGGTGCACAGATATCACTGTGGTATGATGTTTTCAATTCTTCTGGGAACATGCCCAGAAGAGGGCTAGCTAGGTTGAATGGGATCTCTAATCCTAGTTTCTTGAGGAATCTCCACACCGATTTCCACAGTGGTTGCACCAGTCTACACTCCCACCAACAGTGGAGAAGAGTTCCTTTTTCCCCACAGCCCCTCTAGCATTTGCTGTTGGTCGATTTTTTTAATCTTGGCCATTCTTTCTGGAGTGAGATGGAATCTCAGCGTTGTTTTAATTTGCATTTCCCAAATGACCATTGTCGTTGAACATTTTTTCATATATTTATTTGCCATTTGTATTTCTTTCTCTGAGAAGTGTGTATTCATCTCAGATGCCCATTTTCAGATTGGGTCCTTGAATTTTATGGCACTGATTTCTTTTAATACTTTCTATGTTTTAGATAGAAGTCCTTTGTCTGATGGACAATTGGCTAAGATATTTTCCTAATTTGTGGGTTTTCTTTTCACTCTGTTGGAGATTTCCTTTGACATGCAAAATCGTTTTAGTAAGATGAAATCCCAGTTGTTGATTCTGGGAAGTGTTTCCCGTGCAATTTCATTTTTGGTCATGAACTCTCTGCCTACTCCTTTGTCATCAAGATTTTTACCTACTCTGTCTTCTAGTAGGTTTAGTGTCTCTGTTTTTATATTCAGATCTTTGATCCATTTTGACCTTACTTTAGTGCATGGTGATAGGCATGGATCTAGTTTTAGTTTATGGCATATAAAAAGCCAGTTTTTCTAGCACCATTTGTTAAAGAGGCTGTCTTTCTTCCAATGTACATGTTTGGGCCCTTTGTCAAAGATGAGGTGGCTAAGTGTGTTTGTAGTTGTTGCTGTATCTTCTAATCTATTCCATTGATCTTCAGGTCTGTTTTCATTCCAGTACCATGCTGATTTTATTACAGTAGCTTTGTAGTATAGTTTCAAGTCGGGGACTGTGATGCCTCCTGCCTTCCCTTTGTTGCCCAGAATTGCCTGTGCTATTCTAGGTCTTTTCTCATTGCAGATGAATTTCAGGAATACTTTCTCTAGCTCTGTGAAGTAGGCAAGTGGTATTTTGATTGGGATTGCATTGAATCTGTATAACAGTTTTGGGAGAATGGCCATTTTCATGATGTTTGTTCTTCCTATCCATGAACAGGGAATACCTTTCCATTTTCTGAAATCTTCTTTGATTTCCTTCTTTAGAGTAATGTGATTTTCACTGTATAGATCTTTAACTTCCTTTGCTAGATTGATTCTTAAGTATTTCATTTTTTTGGATGTTATCATGAAGGGTGTGGTTTCCCTTATTTCTCTCTCAGTGACTTTGTTGTTTATGTACAGGAATTCTATTGATTTTTGAGTGTTCACCTTGTATCCAGTTACATTACTAAATTTGGTTATTACTTCTAGAAGTCTTCTAATGGATTTTTGGGGGTCTTCTATGTA
>RJWM01050450.1:0-10749 GCA_004363535.1 Dasyprocta punctata
ATTTCGTTGTTTTTTTTTTTTTTTTTTTTGATGGTATTATGAAAGGTGTTGTTTCCCTAATTTCTCTCTCAATGAGTTTGTAGTTTGGGTATAGGAAGGGTATTGATTTGTGAGTGTTGACTATGTATCCTGCTATGCTACTGAATTTTCTTATTAAATGTAGAAGCCTTGGGGCCAGAGATGTAGCTCAGAGACATAAGCACCTGCCTAGCAAGCACAAGGTCCTGAGTTCAATTCCCAGTACCAAAATAAATAAATAAATAAACCTAGAAGTCTTTTGGTAGAATTTTTGGGGTCTTCTATATAGAATATTATGCCACCAGCGAGTAATGATAATGTAACCTCTTCCTTTCCTATCCTTACTCCTTTTATTTCTTTCTCTTGTCGAACTGCTCTGGCTAAAGCTTCTAGAATTATATTGAATAAGACTCATGACAGTGGACATCCTTGACTTGTTCCTGACTTTGGAGTGAAAGCTTTCAGCTTTTGTTCATTTAGTATGATGTTGGTTGCTGGTTTGTCCTTTTTGGCCTATATCAGGTTGAGATAGACCATATTCCAGTTTTCTGTAGGAATTTTTTTTTTATCATGAGTGGGTGCTTGACTTTGTGAAAAGCTATTTCTGCATCTGTTGAGATGATTGTATGGTTTTTGTTCTTGGGATCTCTTAATATGGTGCATTACATTTATAGATTTACATATGTTGAACCATCCCTGCATTCCTGGGATGAGTCTTACTTGGTCAGGATGTATAATCTTCTTGATGATTTGCTGCATTCTGTTTGCCAGTATCTTATTGACGATGTTTACATCTACGTTCATTAGGGAGATTAACTTGTAGCTCTCTTTCTGAGTTGGGTCCTTCTCTGGTTTTGGTATCAGGGTAATTCTTGCTTCCAGGAATGAATTTGGGAGTATTGCTTCCCTTTCAATTTCATTAAAGAGTTTGAGAAGTAGTGGTGTTTGGTCTTCTCTAAATTTCTTACAGAATTCAGCAGTGAATTCATCAAGGCCTGAGCTCTTCTTTATTGGCAGGTTTTTAATTACACTTCAGTTTCATTGATTGATATTGGTTTATTTAGGATTTTTACATCTTCTTAATTCAGCTTTGGTAGTTCATATGTATCTAGGAATCCATCTTATTAGAATGCAAGCTTTCAAAGTAGGTATAGATGATCTTCTGGATTTTGCAGGGTCTGTTGTGATTTTACCCTCCTCATTCCTAATTGCATGGATTTGAGTCTTTTCTTTCCTTTTTTTTTTTTGATAAGGTTGGCTAAGGGTTTGTCAATTTTATTTAATCTTTCAAAGAAAACAGTCCTTGATTCATTGATTCTTTGTGTTATATTTTGTCTCCAATGAATTAATTTCTGCTCTGATCTTTATAATTTCCTCTCTTGTATGAGCTTTTGACTTAGCCTGCTCTTCTTTTTCTAGAAGCTTGAGGTTCATCATTGAGTTGTTCGTTCTTGCTCTATTTTCCTTATATGGGTATATGCTGTTATAAATTTCCCTCATAGGACTGCCTTCATTGTGTCCCATAGGTTTTGGTATGTTGTATTTTCATTATCATTTAATTGTAGAAACTGTCTAATTTCATCTTTAATTTCATCTATGACCCATTGGTTGTTCAGGAGGATGCTATCTAATTTCCATTAGTTTATGAAGTCTTGTGGCTTCTTTTGCCATTGATTTCCAATTTCATTGCACTATGGTCTTATAATATGCATGGAATAATTTCAATTTCTTTGCATTTACTTAAGCATATTCTATGAGCTAATATGTGGTCTATTTTGGATAACATCCCGTGTACAGCTAAGAAGAATGTGTATTCTGATGGAGGGGGGGAACACTCTATAGATATCTTCCAAATCATTCATTCAAAAGGGTAGTTCAGTTCTAGTATTTCATTGTTGATTTTTTGTCTAGTTGATCTGTCTTTTTGTGACAGTGGGTTATTGAGATCCCCCAATACAATTGTATCAGTGTTTATTTGATTTTTCATGTCCATTAATATTTGTTTTATATAGCTGGATGCGTTAGTATTTGTTTCCTTATATGATTATTATCTCTTCCTCTTGGATTGTTCCTTTTACAAGGGTGTAGTGAGCTTGTCTGTCTCTCTTCATCAGTCTTGGCTTGAAATTCACTTTGTCTGCAAATAGAATAGCTACCCCTGCCTTTTTCTGAGTTCCCATCACATGGAATATTGTTTTCCATCTTTTGACTTTCAGTCTATAAATTTCTTTTTGAAGTAAATGCGTTTCTTGTATGCAGCATATTGCTGAATCTTGCTTCTTGATCCATTCTGCCAGTCTGTGTCTTTTGATTGGTGAATTGAGACCATTTACATTAGTGACTGATATGTACTGACTTACCCTTGTCATGTTATTTTCCTGTTGTTGGCTCCCTTTTTGTCCCCCCTGTTTAATTGTTTTCCTTGCCTTGTGGTTCCTTCTGTTGGGGTTCATGGAATTTTAGTCCTTGTTATCTCTTTCTAGAATGTCCTTCAAAACATTTTGGAGTGCTGGTTTGGTGGTCATAAATTTCCTCAGATGTTCTTTGTCCTGGTAGTATTTTATTTCTCTATCAGTTCTGAAAGATAGTCTTGTGGGGGTACCTTAATCTGGGTTGAAGTTTGTTTTCCTTTAGAGCCTGAAATACTTCACTCCAAGCTCTCCTTGACTGGAGGGTTTTTGCTGAGAAGTCAGCTGTGATTCTGCCATTAGGCCTCTTGGGCTTCAATTCAAGTTTCCATTGTAGCACTGCCTTGGGGACATGGTTTATCCTGGTGCTTTCGGCTCTGTGAAGCCGTGGTGCTCACCACACTGTTCCCTAGCTCCTCAGTGCCTTGTTCATGCCGAGGGCGACATCAGCTCTAAACACAAAGCAGAAGTTTAAGAGGTTTCTCTTTGTTTATCCTGGCTTTCTGGAGATGTAATTGGCAAATAAAAATTACACACTTTTTTTTAAACACTAAGTACATTTATTAGAAAAGAAGAAAGTTATGAAATACCCTCATATCTTTCCTTAAGAAACTAGAAATGAAAGACAGAATAAAACCACGAACAAATGGGAGAAAATAATAAAGATCAGAAAACACAATCCCTTATCAAAATGTCAACATCATTTTTCATAGAAATTAATATTTTGATTCTTATTTATTATTCATATTTCTGTAGAAATACAAAAGACTCAGAATAGTCTAAATAACTTTGATAAAGGAACAAAATTAGAGCTCCAAACCTTCCCAATCCCACAACTTATCACAAAGTTACACCAATATTGACAAAACAGCATTGGTATCAAGATAAACAAACCACCAAGGTACCAATATAAAGTCCCAAAATAGATACCCACATAACACACAATCGATTTCTGGCAAAGATGCAAAAGCCATTAAGTAGAGAAAGAATTGTACCTTCAATAAACACACTAGAACAACTGGATATCCACATGCAAAACAAACAAACAAACAAAAAAACCCAAACCTTATAGCACATCAAAAATTTCTTAAGACAAAATTTCTTCTCCAAAAGTCAACTCAAAATGGCTCACAGTGGGTTAGGTAACATAAAGGCAGGTGTGACCTAAGTCATTGCTTTGGCTGAGGTCATTCTTTCTGGAACAAAAAGACTGGGACAAGGTGTAGAAGGGAAGGCAGGACCTACAGAGGTGCTCAGTAAAGGGAGGCATTGAATTTACTTCTGGACAGGCCATGTGGATGACAAAGGAGGCTATTATGCTTTTTTTTTAATTATCAACTATTTTTAATATACATATACATAAACGTAAACATATATTTTCTTTCAGCTTGTCACACTAATGAAACAATATGATGTTTACACGTGTGACTTATTTATTTCACTAATAAGTATGTTCTCAAGGTGCATCCATTTACTTATAAAAGTGTCCAGTTTATCATTCTTTATAGCTGAGTAGTATTTCGTTATATAGAAATGCAACATCTTTTTTACCCATTCCTCAGTCAATGTTTCCAAGATCTGGCTATTACAAACTGTGCTGCTATAAACATGGGTGTACCTATATCACTGTGGTATGATGTTTTTAATTCTTTTGGTAAGATACCCAGAAGGGGAATAGCTGGGTCAAATGGGACCCCCAATCCTAGCTTTTTGAAGAATCTCTTCTAAAGTACGTGTTTCCATGCATTTAATGTGATGATTTGATATACAAATATATCCTGATTACCATAATGAAGTTAATTAACTTCTCCATCATCACACATGGTTACCATTGTGTGTGTGTGTGTGTGTGTGTGTGTGTGTGTGTGTGTTAGAGATTACTTAGGCACTACTCTCCACAAATTTCAAGTGTACAATGCAGTATTTTAAAATTATAGTGACCACCAGGTGTGGTAGCACACACTTTGGAATCCCTGCACTTGGGAGACTGAGGCAGGAGGATCACTGTGACTTCAAAGCCAGCCTGAATTACAGTGAGAATGTGCCTCAAAAAACCAAAAAGAAAAAAACAAAGAAACACAGTTGAATCGTGAGTCATTCACATGGATATTGGAAATCACTCGATCACTGGCTGGGAATGTGACAGAGAAAGATGGTGACCAGGGCTTGTGGGCAGTAACTATGTTCGGTGATAGTGATAAGAAAAATATGCTGGTTCAGGGCTTCAGCCTTGCTAATGTGAATGTCTGAGGTTCCTTGCCTGCCCAAAATTCATGTGCAGAAATCCTAACCTCTACGTTGACAGTGTTGAGAGGAGGGGCCTCTGGCAGGTGACAGGTCAGGAAGGCAGCTCAGTATTTCCACCAGAGACCCCATCAAGTCCCTGCCTCCCTCCTGCCCCAAGAGGTGGCAGTGTGTAGGGGTCATCTGGGGGGAGCCGGCCTCACTGGACCGGAACCAGCCAGCACTGCACTCTTGGACTGCAGCCTGCAGGGCCAGGCAGAGTACCTCTCTGCTGTGCACAGTCACACTTTCTGTCACTGTGTCAACACCTCCAAAGGGACAAAGACCTCGGAGGGAGAGAGCTCGGGGCCCAGGATGCAGGCTCCAGCGTGGCTGCTTCCTGGATGCGGTCCCTCTTCTTCCTTAACACACACGTGGCCGGTCTCAGCGTTTGGTGTGAGATGGTAGCGCATGTAGGACCCTCAGGGCTGAAACAGTCACTCTCCCCGGGTGCTGCCCAGGACCACTCCCTGAAACCCCAGACCAAAGCACACGGCCCGCTTTTTCTTCTCACCCCCTCTCAGGCCTGGAAACCTCATCCATCTGAGCAGCATTCAGTGTGACTTTTCTGTCCTCCTGACACCATTACTCTGCTCCTGACCTTCAATAAATGTTGCTGCTTTTCCTTCACCGTTAGGTGTGCTTTGCAACTCTCTGCTTGCTGTAAACAGGAGCTTGGAATCCATCTGTCAGATCCACTACAAGGTAACAGGCTTTCACTGTGTAGTTCATATCCGTCTTGAACTCCCTATGTAGCCCAGACTGGCCTTCAACACTCCTTGATCCTCCTGCCTCAGCCTCTCGAGAGCTGAGCTTATAGCCATGCACCATCATACCCATCTCAAGACACATATGCCTTTTTTTTTTTTTCCCCAGTGTTGGGAACTGAATCCAGGGCCCAGTAGAGTCATGGCAATCACTTCACCGCTGAGTGACACCCCAGCCCCAAGTGGCCAGCCTCGTGCCGGCCAGGCCTTCTGTAACAGCCACTCTGATCATGATGGCTGACTGCTTTTGTTGCTAGGGCCAGCCCGGGTCAGTTTGGTTTGGTGGACAGCTGCACAGGTGCACAGCAAAAGGGGCAGCGCACCTTCTGGTTCTTGGAGAAGAGAAAAAAAAGACCCCGCCATTTCTTCAGGAAGCCTTCCTGTCCCAAGTGTGCATTCGCTTGTCTGAAAAGTCCCCCTGTGAGACCTGGGCTAGTGCAGAATACAATGGAGGATTAGGGTGGGCTAGACTCCTGCTGCTTAATTAAACGTGCACACTGTTGTAAATGGACGAAATCACCACCACAAGCAAAGAAAACAATTCGTGGAGCTACTCAGGGTCAGGTTTCCTTCCAAGTGTCTGTGTTACCACTTGTTAGCCAGTGGGCCTGCCCTTCACAGTAGTCACCAAGAAAAATGCTGGAGAAGAACTTACAGCTGACTGGGTATTTGTAACTCATGTTGTTTTGTTTTGCTTAGCAAATCATATTGAGGGGCTTTGGAGTCCAGAAGACCCTGCTTTGGGCTGGGAGTATTAGCTTGGTGGCACTGAGTGCCACCTACCTTAAGCCCCAGAGACCTGCTTGTACTTCCTCTTCTTTAGGGCCTACATCATCATGACCCTGTTCGGCAGGATGGTTCTCAAGACTGGCATAAAGCCCCAGGCCAGGTGCCTCCCCTCACCCTGGGGAGCAGATTCTGAAAGGACAGGCATCAGTAACCATGTGACTATCCTAGGCGTCTGTCTTGGTTACTTTTCACTCATCTGAGACAAAATAACTGATGCCCAAACCTAGGGAAGAAAGGTTTATTTCGCTTACAGTTTTCGGAGGTTTCAGTCCATAATCAGTGAGCTGCAAGGCAGGGTGGCATGGCACAGGGACAACACTTCAAGGCAGCAGCCGAGCAAAAGCAGCCAGAGTAAAAGGGGCAAGAGCAAGCCTCTTTTTCTCCCTTATATTGTACACAGGCCACCTCCCCCTCCAGGGTGGGTGTAGCTTCACAAACATCCTTGCCTTCCTTTGCACAGGATGAGGATGTTTACAAAGTAAGAACCCTGGCTCCCTGCTAAGTCTCAGTTAAACTTCTAAACTTCTCAAGTTGACACAATGTATCAACCATAACAGCATCCAAACACCATCCAGGTCGTGAGACCCCCAGGCTTCCATTGAGGGGCAGGTGGGCCAGTTAGGCCCCAGGCCCCTGGTCAAGTCCCAGCTTAGCAGAACCTAGGACCCAGCGGGTCTGCAGGAAGCCGGGCAGCGCCTGGCCACCCCGTGCTGTGCCAAGCCCTGGAGCCCCGGGCCTGCGGGTCCAGGGCAGTGGGCCGGTGGCCCCTGGTGCCGCGTGACTTTTCCTAAAGAAACCGCTCCTCCCCGAGGTGCCCGCAGCTCCGGGCTCCTGGCCGTTTTCGCTCAGCCCCGCGACCGGGAGATCTCGCGAAGGGGAGCTGCAGCCCGCAGAGGCCGAGGCAGGGCAGGCCCGGGCGGCGCGGGGCCGAGCAGGGCCGGCGGCGGGACTAGTCCTCGCTTGTTCCCAGCCCAACCCTTGGGGTCGGGAGGGCGGGGTTAGGGGGAACTGGACTCCCGGGACTTGCGGGGGAGGAACCCCAAAGCACCCAGGGAGGGCGCTGGGTTTTCGCTGTCTTGAAGATCACTTCACTACTTCAGTCAGGGACCTGACTCTCAAAGTCGACTCGGGACGGCAGTGCTTACACTCCACGCCCCAAGCACGCTAAGTCCCCCATCGCACCTTCCGGCTCCGCGGCTGCGCCAATCACATTCCTGAAATTCCTGTTGCGTCACCGGCGGCCAATCAGAGTTTCGAATCGACCTGCCCGGACCAGTGTTACCACCCGGGTTGATTTAATCCTAGCCCAGGGCAAAGAAACTTGACAGCTTTCCTTAGCAGGCAGGGCCTTTTAAATGGCTTTTTGAAAGCCTGCAAATCCTTGCAGGTCCACCTGGTCACCGCCTTGGGGATATCCTATTGAGAACCAGGGATCCTGTCCGGCCCTCAAGGGACAGGGGCTGTCCAGGCGGCAGGGTCGTCCTGCACGCCATGACTTGTCTACACCGACTGCGTGACACGGAGACCCTCGCTCTCAAGTGCCAGGGTCCAGTACACCGTGCACCCCACCCGCGGGCTCTGATAGACGCCTGGCACGGAGCCTCTGCTCACACGAGCTGGACCGAGCCTATCTATGCCTTGACCCAGTGCTAGGCTTGGCAGGATGGTCACAGGCAGAGGCTGAACGGCCCCCATCCGCAGGCTCTTGGGCGTGGCCACTTCTTGATTTCTACCGGAAGACTCTCTGCCTGGAATAGTTAGAAGTCGGACTTCCCTGCCCCGTTTTGATGATTTCTGCCGCTCGTGAGACCTTGTAGGCGGTTCCTGGCGAGTTGCTTTCCTTCTTTCCTAGTCTAATCCAGGGGTCGTTAGAGTGTGGCCCTCAGCACTAATCCGCCTCAACTGGCTTGGTGAACACATTTATTTTTATTAGAATGCAGCCAAGTTCTTTCATAAGCGTTGTCTCGTTTCCGCTTTTGCATCGCAGGCTCAGAGTGAAGTTGTGGTAAAGCCGCAGAGGTCACAAAATCACGCTTGTGTACCTTTGCTCCTTTCCAGCCTTCAGTCCACACCCCTGGCTGTCCTGGGGCGAGCTGTTGACCCTCAGGTCCAGCCATGCCATTCTCTGTTCCCAAAAACCTCTCCAGATCTGTGGTACGAATGGCTGCTCCTGAGGGGATCGCTCCTGGGACAGCTCCGCCTCTGCACCAGCATCGTGTCCGGCCTCCGTCCCTCAGCTCCCGTAGGGCTTCTCCACAGCCTCGAAGACCAACCTCAAGGGTCAGCTCCTCTGTGCCCTCTTCCCAGATGCTGGGCGAACACACTGCTGCCCACTCTGGACAGCGGCCACCTCAGGCTGCAGACGGGTGCATGTGTTTGTCGTCCCTCTGGACAGCGAGCCGCTAGACACCAGGGACCCGGGCCCTGCCTATCTGCCCTGCCAAGAGTGGAGGTGATGGTCCATCCGCACAAGAAGTTAAATCAGAAATGACTTTCGTAAAAGGGAACCTGACTCTGTCACTGTCTATCATGGACTTAATGTAGATTGTACAGTTGGGGTCTCTGGGGCCACTCCACTTCACACACCTGAACCTGAGCAGTGCCCCAGGACAAGCCCAGCCCTAGTCCTAAGGCTTAGGACCTGGTTCCAGAGATAAAAGAAGCCACGACCCCTGAGCCTGCCCTGGAGAATTCCAGCATTCCAAGCCCAGACCCACGCAACCGGCCCGCAGGTCTGACCTGCATTAACCTCTCTTCACCTGGCGCTGGTTAAAGGCTCATGGGCTTCTCATACTATCCAGTCACAACGCAGTGTACTGTGGGAAAGGAGCCATGGCTGGCATGACTCAGCGCCCTGTGGGTCCTGTCGCCCATCAGGCTCTGGAAGACCCCGTGGGTGGTGCAACATTTTAACCCCTACACCCACACCCTCAGCACTTGTTTCCGTTTCACAGGTGCGAGCTGCTCGCTCTGAGCACACTTCTGCCTTAACAAACTTGGCTGATTTTTCTTTGCCAGTGAATACCACTGCCCCTTGTACACAAGAGCTGGGAAGCTGTCCAGCATGCCCCCCCCCAGTGGTAGTTAGAATAGCGTGGGTGCTCAGATGTCTGAGTAAGGATGGCAGAGGATAGATATATATGCTTTTCCTCCTAATCTAATGTCACAGTTCAGGAGACACTGCCATATTAATTTTGTCTTACAAGTTCATTCAGGACATAGAAAGTAGCCCATCTCCATTCACTTTTTTCCTAAGGAAACAGGCCTGGTTCACCAACCGCATTACCGTCTGTGTGTGTGTGTGTGTGTGTGTGTGTGTGTGTGTACGTGCGTGTGCAGGTATGTGCATGCATGTGTTGAGACAGGACTTCGCTATGTAATCCAGGGTGGTTTTAAACTCACTGTGCAGCCCAGGCTGGCCTCAACCTCAGTGATCCTCCTGCCTCAGCCCCCTGTGTGCTGGGATTACAGGCGTGTACCATCACACCTGGCAACCCTATGATTTTTTCAAAAGCAGACCAAAGTGTTGACTGCACCAAAAATATTTCATTTTTAAAAAATTTGGGGTTAGGGGTCAAACCCAGAGCCTTATGCATGCTAAGCATGTACTTGACCATTGAGGTCAACTCCAGCCTCTCCAAACTTCTGAAGGTGAAAAGAAAACTATAAAATCATTCTCAAAAGTTTAAATATCTACAAAACGTGATGTTACGTCAAATGGCTGCATGTGTCTGTGTGGGGGATGGGCAGTCCTGAGGCTGTGAAGCCAGACCACCTGGTTTGGGTTTCTCTCTTTACGTTGGAGCTCTTCGGCTTTGGGTTAGCTTCTTAATCTCTTGGAGCCTCAACTTCATTATATGTAAATGGAAAACTGTAGTAGGGATGCCATTGACTTGTTTGGACACTTAAAAATGACCTGGGCTGAGGATTTAGCTCAGTAGCACTGCACCCACCTGGCAAGTGTGAGGTCATGAGTTTGATTTCCAGTAGAAAAAAAAAAAAAATTACCTGCGTTACTGCAGCATGGCAGGGGCTGGATAGAGAGGCTTTCTCTTGGCGCTCTGGAAGTGGGGCGCAATGGCAGCTGTGGAGTCGGGTGATGATTCCTGCATGGCCTCTCTCTGTGTGTCCGCAGGGCCTGGGCAGCGACACGGGCTGCACTGAGAGTCTCCAGAGCCAGAGGTGACGTGTCGCACTGCCAGCCCTGCAGGAGGAACAACAGGAAAAGAACAAAGGCCTGGGTCCACTGGAGGCACCAGCAAATATTGTTTTAAGTGGAAGCTACAAAAACAGTGCAGAAAACCACAGGAGCGTGAAGCAGCTGGGCCTTGTGGTGAGCTTAGCCACCAGAGTCGTGCAGCTCCTCGCCACCCCTCAAGATTGCAGGTTTTAAAAACTTTTTAAAAAATGTTTCATTCTCAAAGTCTTAGTCTATTTTATTATTTTATTTATTTATTTATTTAGGGTTTTTTTTTTTTTTTTTT
>RJWM01050451.1:0-10754 GCA_004363535.1 Dasyprocta punctata
TGGATCTGGAATTTTTAGGACCTCTTCATTATCTGTGAACTCATAAAGAAACATTTTTTTTGGTAAGATTTGTGAGACTGGTAAGTTGGCACGAAGTAAGGTAGGAGTGAGGCATCTCCTGTGTTTCCTGGCCTTGTGCTTTCTTTTCTCAAAACATGTACCATGCGTCTGTGCTTTCACCCAGTAGGAGCACCAAATTTCATTCCTGGATTGTGTTCCTGATGTTCTCTTGAAGAAGTGTCAGGTGGCAGTAGATTGATTTCAGAAAAGATGTTAACTACTGAAAGATTGAAACACCTTGTGATTTAGAAAATTCTAGGAGTGCTGTGAATTACTTGAAATGTTTATCAGTGTGTCGAATGTTTTACTTGTACCTACCTTTTTTCCCCCTCCAAATGTAGAAATGTTTTGGTTTCCTTCATTGTTTTAGTTCCTTCTGCTTTAGTTTATAAAACCTATGCCAACACTTTAAGCAAGCATTCAAAATTCCAGTGTGACAAATTACTGACTTTTTTGCAATTAAGAATACATATATGAAGTTAGGCTACCAAATAGTACTATGACAGTGGCAGTTCTTAGTGTAAACACAGTTGTGCTTGTGTAACATTTGTACTGACACATACCCAACAACAGTGACTGTAAATGTGTAAACAACGACTCAATTCAGTCAGATATGGCAAAGACTTGCAATAAAGTGAAATGCAGTTGATTTCCCAAATTAAAAAATTTCTTAAGAAGTTAATTGCAGGAAATGGTTTTTCCAGATTTCTACATCCCAGAATTTTGCCTTGTTGAATATGTTTTGTAGAGATCAGACAGTTTATAAGAACATATGCTTGTTGTCTTCTGTTTCAGTAATCACCCACATGTAACCGTTCCCTTAACATATTTGAAGACGTCCTTTGTCTGAGAGTTTAGTCTTGGGGCTACTTGCAGCTACTTAGTGCACATACTTCTACAAAATTTGATACCTCTGATGTAATTTTCTATGCTGAAGTGCTGGCCAATTTAGGATATTGATGTAGGTCTAGGTGTAGTTTATTTTTATTTTATTTTTATTTTTATTTTTATTTTATTTATTTATTTATTTATTTTTTTTGTGGCACCAGGGATTGAACTCACAACCTCGCACCTGCCAGGGCAGGCGCTTAAGGCACTGAGCCAAACTCCCAGCCCTGATTTTTTGAGGCAGGGTCGCACTGTGTAGCTCAGGCCGGCCTTGCGCTTGCGTTGTAGCCCAAGCCGGCCTCGGAGTCACAACGCTCCGCCTACCTCAGCCTCCCGAGTGCTGGGGTTAAAGGCGTGCGCCACCACGCCCGGCTTAGGTGTAGTTTAAATGTGTTACATTCTTGGTTGGTAAATTCTGGATTCTTTTATTATAAAGTTTAGTTTCCTAGACGAGAGGACCAAGCACCTGAGTCCTGACTGTTAGTAGAAAATCAGAAACTGCAGCCCAGGGTGTGCGTGAATAGAACATCTCTCCTTCCAACCCTTTGTCTCTGCTGTGTTGTTTTGATGCAGAATTTGGGAAATTGTTTTGCTTATGTTGTCGAGGCTCATTGAAAACTTTAAAAAGAGGGGCTAATGATGACTTGCTTCATGATACTACAACAAGCCAGATGTGAGGCGCTTGCCTTCACACTGGTTCTGCTTTTTTCACAAACAGAAGTTGACATTTGCAGAAATAAGATGACCAGGTTTCTTCCTTCCTCTTTCCCTCCCTCCCTTCCTTCCTTCCTTGCTTTCTTATTTCTCTCCCTTCCTCCCCCTCTCCTGGGCTATAAAAATCAGTGTATTGTTTCAGAACTGTTTTCTATAAATTTATAGTAATGAGATTTCCTTTGGTGGTTAATATTTAAGTTTCATAGAAATGTTTGTATTTCAGTTCTTACATCAAAATTCTCAGGGATGAACCAGATAGACATATTTATATGTTAATTTAGATGATTTCCCTATGCTATCTTACCATTTTTTTTAGCATGTTCTTTTTTTTCCCCTGAGATGACTATCTGAAGAGGACCAAATAATGAAAATGTAAGAGCTAAAAGAATCTAATTTAACTCCTCTTTGTACTCTTACATTAGTGTTCTTCCACTGGCTTTGTCAGACTGATAATTTCACTACAATATACAACTTTCAAGAGAACTTCCAAAACAGATTTTCCTTTTTAAAAAAAATTCTACTGGACCTAGAACATGATGTACTAATGCTAATATGCAGTTAATGGGATTTGCTAGACCCATTAATGAAAACATAATAAGGTCATTTTGTTCACCAAATCGTTTTTGAATGAAACTCTCCCCTGGCAGAGCCGTGTCGCATAATCCGGGGGTTATCAAGCAGATACTTCCAGAACACAGTGTGCTGCGAAACATTGACTTTGCTGAAGTGTTCCGGGACGAGCTGCTCGTGGATGAAGGTCAGCGCCTACCTGTGCTGTCTTCCGGGCCGTTAGGCTTTGGGGCGATGGGAGTAGGAGCTGTGCTGGGGTGTGGTGCTGTAGCGCTGCTGTGTGACCGAAGGAGTCACCCCTGAGCTGCGGTGCCCTTCTCCCCAGTGTGGGAAGAAGGGTGACGTCTCGCAGAGTTGTGACAGCTGCAAGAGCTGTGCTTTATAAATGCTTTTGATGTTAGTGGTGTTCGCACTCTGTCCTGTGTGTGCGCTGGTAAGCAGGAGGTAGGTGTGGCCTCTGCTGAACTCAGTGAATCGCTGCTGCAGAGTGCGTGAGTGTGAACTTGTGCTCGTCCTGAGGGTTTTGGGTTACTGCTCCCTGGAGGATTTATAGGGATGGGACAAGGGTAACAAATCCAGCTGGACGTGTGAGGCTCCTCCTCCAGATGGCAGGCCCTGTGTCCGCAGCACAGTCTGCAAATTGGTAGTGGCTTTTTGCTTATACAAAATAAACACATCAAGACATACAAATTATGTAAAAATATACATAAATTTTTACTATAGTATTTTTTATAATCACAGGAAGTTAGAAGTAATGCCTGAGAATAGGGGTAGTTTAATTATGCAGAATATTTTTAAGCATTAAAACAATATGAATTTATTAAATGACATGAAAAATAAGAAAAACATTTATTAAGAAAACACTGACTTTTTTGCTGGCTGTGGTGGCACACACCTGCAATTTTAGCACTTGGGAGGCTGTGGCAGGAGGATCATCACAAGCTTGAAACTAGCCAGGGGTATATAGTCAGTTCAGGGCTAGCTGGAACTGCATAATGAGAGCTTATCTTAAAACATTTTTTAAAAAAAGGGAAAATAAAATATTTTGAAATTTTGCATAGTAATGTAGCAAACCAAGTATTACAGCAACTTTAGATTTTCCAGTGGCACAGGAAACATGAATGACACCTTGGAGAAGTGGAGACATCCAGGTTTTTATTTAGCTAGCAGATTCAGGGGAGATAAAACTCCAAATTCTTTTTTTTTCTTTTTTTGGTACCAGGAATCAAACTCAGGTCCTTGTGCTTGCCAGGCAGGTGCTGTGCCATTGAGCTATATCCCCAGCCCCTAAAACTCCAAATTCTGAGCTCCAGGGACAGGGTTAAAGAGCTTTTTATACAGTTCATGGCGGAAAAGAGGAGCAAGTTAAGTTACAGAACAAAGACAGTTATTCCAGTGTGACAGGTTTACAGCTTTGAGCATCTGGCCTGCGGAGGCTGACGGGGGTCAGGTGAGGAGGGCTGTGGGCGCAGCCAGTCGCAGGCGTGAGAGGTCTCCTGTGGGAAGGGGAGGGGAGGCAGCACGGCGAGGTAGGAAGCTGTGCAATCTTGCTGTTAAAATCCGAGTGAGAACATAGTCGTATCTGTTGGTGGGGGGTATTCCCAGGTGGTTTATTCTTCTGTCTCAGTAAGATCTCATTTTGGTAAAAATAACCTAATGGGTAAATGTTCACATAAGTAAGTTGGCTATGTCAACAACACAGTATCAGGTGGTTAGGTTTCCCGTGATAGCTATCTCCCTAATTTTTATACTGCATCTGAAATACGAGATGCTGAAGGTAAAGGATATTTATGCTTGGTAGGCATGCTGTAGGGTGGTCTGATCTCAGGAATTCAGGCGTCTGGGTCCCCCCACCAGGTGGCAGGCATAGGCCAGTGGGATGATGGAGGGTTTGGAGTTGATGCACAGATCAGGACCTGGCTCTGGCACAGGCCAGCATCTCCTCTCCACACCGGGTCAGGTGAGGGCGGGACTGAACCGTGCTGTGCTGCTGCTGGTGTGCACACTCGGGAGCAGCAGCGGGGAGGGCTGACTGCAGGTGGGGCAAAGAGGCCAGCACTGTCCAGGGCAGCGGCTTTCCTTCATGGTTGGAGCGGGCATGCCTGAAGGGTTAACCCAGAAATGCTGGAGATGCTAACAGTGCCTGGTTTCCACGTGTGTGTCCTTAACCACTCTGCCTCAGTGCCTCATTTTTGAGGGACCAGGATAGTTCCTGGACCACAGTACATTTCATATGGATGTTTGATCTTTTCTATTTTTTTTTTTTAATATAGGGTCTCACTGTGTAGTCCAGGCTGACCTTGAACTCACTGTGTAGCCCAGGCTGGCCTTAAGCTTGCAGTAGCCTTTCTGCCTCAGCCTCTGAGTGCTGAGATTACAGGCATGTGTCTCCATGCTTGGCGCATACAATGTTTGTTTCTATACATTTTTCTTCAGAAGCACCCCCGAAATAGGTGGCTGTTCCAGGTTGTAGTGGAGAAAACTGAAGCTCAGAGAGGCTCACGAGCTTGCTGAAGGCCTGGCACTCTGGAGTAGCAAGGCTGCTGCCCACAGGCTCAGAGCCAGGCCGTCCACTCTGGGTGTGAGCTGCCCAGCCTGGAGCTGCGGTGCTCGGTGCTGGCGACAGATGCAGTTACCTGATGCTTTGTGTTATGCTTGTGTGGGGCTGCTGTATTTCACAACATCATTTTCTTTTTCAGTCTATGATCTTCCCCAACGGCCTAATGATATTCAGCTCTTTTATGGAAACATGCGTAAAATTATCCTTTCAATAATTGGAGAATTCCGAGACTCTATTTCCAGTACAGAATATCTTCAGCCTTCTTCCCAAGCTAGCTTGGAATCTAAAAGGTAAAACAAATATGCAAGCAAATATCTTTTCACCAGATTTCTAGATTATAGAAATTATAGTTGAACTGGTCTTTTTCTCCCCTGTACCTTATTTTCTCCCTTATGTTTATTTCACCTTTATTTATTAGCTTAACTGAAATCATTTCAAACATTGAGGAAAGTTTACAGATGGTACAGAACACTCCTGCAAACCATGTGCTCAGGTCCTGGTTATTAACCACATTTGACCACGTGGCCGTGTCATTCTTTATGTGAGTGGAGCTTTTCTCTGGCCCATCTAAGTAAGAGTCAGCTACAGGCTGATGACGGCCATGGCCTGCATGTGCTAACAGGTACCCACAGAAAGAGAGCACTTCCCACTCGTACAGCAGTGTCACTTTGTCCACAGGTTTCCTCACGTCTGCCAGCTGTCCCAGCTGCCCTCCACAGCTGGGCCATAGAGCGGGGTCTGGTCTGAGTCTACGGTCACCCTTGTAGGCCAGCCTGCCCCTTCAGTCTGGAGCGGAGCAGTTGCTGTCCTGTGCCTTTTGAGAGTGGAATGACAGGTTCCGACCCACAGTCAGAGACCTCGTCTGGCTCTCAGCTTCCGAATCCTCTTGTGGGGAAGTGGGGCTGCCTTACAGCTTCCTGTGCACTGTGCTCTGCCTCAGCCCCTGCACCAGTTCTCAAGTCTGCATGGGGAGTGGCTCATCCGAAAGGGACTGTTCTGGGCGTGACTTCTGCAGTAAGTCTTCAGCAGCGGTGTCCCATAGACTCGTAAAGTTCAAGTTTCTTTACCACGCACAGTTCTAGACAGACCAGGGCACCCTGTTGAAGGCATTCTGTAGATAAGAACACTGGTGTGTTGGTGGGAAGGTATCTTTTTTCTTACATAATCCTTGGTAAGAAAATAGATTGCAAGCCAGCTGCTAACCCTTTTCTTACCAGCGATACTGATTTTTCAAGTTCAGGCAGTTTGTAAAATATCCCTCAGTGTCAGTTTGCAGAGTTTGGTTTCATGCTTCTGGTGAAACAGTGAAGAAATGCTTCTGTGTCTTCAGTGTTCTCTGTCAGGTGGTGGTCAGTGCTGATTACCCTGTCACTGTGACATCTCTGTTCTCGGCCACACCTCCTCGCTGAAGTGCCTCCTAAGTGTACCTGGGCGGATGCTTGCAGATGCTGGGTCATCTCCTGTCACCCTTGAGGGTCAGGAGGCAGCGAGGCAGGGGCTGGGGACAGAAACGGCCTCTAAGACCACATGCACCCTTGTAGCCAGCTTTGTCTGTTTGAGCCCCACCTCCTCAGTTCCATCATTCTCAGTAACGCCACCAAAGTGTGGACCGTCCACGGATCAGCACCGGTGAAGTGAGGCCATTGTGGTCCAGGCACCTTCCTCAGGCTGCACCTCCGGCATTGCCGCAGACACTACAGGCGTCCAGTGAACAGGCCATGGGGACACTCGGAGCTCAGCAGCCCTTGGCGTCCATTGGTCATTGTTGCCTGAATCACACTATTTCTGTCTAAATTGCTGGGTGGCGAGTTTAGTTCCAGCTGAGCACCTGTTTACTCCCTGTGTGCTGGACAGGGTGCTCCAGTCTCCTGTGCACTCCATGCCTAACCCTGACGGCCTTGGGAGCCCGAGGCCAGTGCTGGTGGGCTCCTGTGTGTGGTCTCATTGCTTTGCAGACTGTCAGGATGGACAGAGCTAAGAAAAGTACAAACTGGTGCACAAACACACACGTCTGTGTCTGCTCCCATTTACCACGTGTGAGTGCACCCCACCACCAGTGCACCCCTTCTACATGCAGTAACTGTCCTCCTCTTCCCTGTCATGATGAGATTGTCTGCTGAGTGTCCCAGACCAGTGTCCCCGTCACATGTGCTGCTGACTGCTGCGAGAGGGCATAGACAGTACAGTGTGTACTGCAGGGTCTGGACGGTCACCGTTTCGGGAGGGCTGGCCTCAGAGAACAAGCAGCCAAGGCCGCGCAGCTGGGACTCTGACCTTGAGCGGGGCTGAGGGCACGGACGGGCAGGAGGGAGAGGTGGGACTCTGGGTGGGTGTTGGCTGCGGGGAGCTGAGTTGGAGTGGACCACAGGGCTGGAGAGGTCGAGCATTGTGTCTGTTGTTAGACTCGTCTGTTATGTGCTTTGGTGATAATAAGCATTTTCATTTTTATTTATTTAACAGTTCTGGGGGCTGAACCCAGGGCTTCACACTGAGCTGCATCTCCAGCCCTTTTTAAAATTTTGGACAGAGACACTAAGTCGCTAAGTTGCTCAGGCTGGGTTCTAATTTAGGATCTTCCTGTTTCAGCCTCCCTCAGTGCCAGGATTATAGGTATGCAGCAAAATTCATTTGAATTACAATCTTTTATAATCTCAGGCTTGTTAGAAACCATATAAGGAAAGCTTCCTGAGATAAGCTGCGTGAGTGTCTCTCCCGCAGCGTCCTGCACAGGAGATGCCCCTGCTTCAGCGCTTGTGTGGTCAGTGTGGGACACCAGTTATCACTGCGGTGAATTTGTTTTCCTTAATGGATTTTTTTATTATAAATCTTTTCATCAGCTTTAGAGGTAGAAGGCAGGCACAGAAAAAAAGGTGATCGCTGCACTTTCTCGTTAAAGTTTGTTGTGCTGTCCGCCTACGGTCTTCACTTTTCTTCCTTTCAAGCTGCTGGTATTGAGCCCCACCTTGTGCACGCCCAGTGAGCACTACCCGGCCTTATCAAATACAAAGCAGGGAGCATTTCTACTCACTGCAAGCCACAGGACTTGTGGTGCCCTTTTATTTTGTCTTCATGTATTTAGATTTATGAAGAATTAGTGTGAAGTCTGTGAAGCAGTGGCTTTTCATCGTTTCTAGCTGCTGTCTCTGCTGATGTAATTGTAACTTTTCCCAGTGACTCGGGGTTATCCGGAAGGCACAGTGGCAACATCTCTCTGGATGTCCTCCCCGTCAGAGGTCCGCAGGGCTCTCCCTTTCCCCCTCGAGCTGCCCGCCTGCCGCAGGCTGCTCCAGCCTCTGCAGAGACGTGGGCCGTGCAACCTGAGCACTTGATCCTGCTGGCCCCTTCTGCCTGTGAGTATCTCAGCGTGGTGCGGCTGGAGCCTGGGTCTAGAGCCCAGGTCTGCTCAGCAGGCTGTGCCGTGGGTGGCATGCACCTTGACAGGGCTGTCCGGCAGCCCGAAGGCCACACGGCTGCTTGCCTCTCACTCGGAAGCTCAGGCTCAGGTGGCCAAGCTGGCGCCTGGCAGCAGCAACCTGCACCTTCTGTTCTTCTTATATGAGCACCTGCCATCCAAGACTTAACTGAATTTGAAATTCTTAAAATTGAGCAGTTGGGAAAAAGAGCAAATTAAACTGTCATACTAGTGATTTATTAAGGATTTGGGGTTTTTGGTTACTGACATTTGTCTTTCCTTCTTGGGAGTAACATTAATTCTTCTGACACAGTAGGTGACATGGCCAAAACCGGGCATTTCCAGATTGTGAATAACGCTGTCAGGACCCTGAAATTTGAGCTGTACTGGCCAGCGCACTGCCTGACAGTCACCCCAGAGCATGGCCTTGTCACGCCAGAGTGAGTAGTCTCCTGAGTTCCGATGTCCCTCACACACTGTGACATCTGTGTCACTTCAGTCTGCTCAGGGGCTGGGGTGCTGCTCGGTTAGAGAGCGTGTGCCTTGCCACACAGCTCGGGGCTTTACTGCCGCAAGATGCCAAGTGTGCTTTCGGAGCATCCGCTCGGCCGAGACTGAGCCGAGGTGTGGCTGGTGCTCCAGGGAAGCCCTGCCACGCTGTGGTGCCCACTGTCCTGCACCGAGAGCTGCTGTGTGCAGCCGCAGGCGGGCAGGAAGGGTGTGGCCCGACAGGCTTTCTGCTCATACTGTGTGGCCTGTGCACTTGGCGTTGGCTGTGGGAAATAATCCCACCCTGCTCTTCCTGACCTGGTGATTTCTTGGGAGTCACAGATCTGGTCACATGAACCCCACTTACACTTCCTTGGCACCCACGGTCTTGGAGACCAGTACTGGGTAAGGAAGAAACCCTTTTCTCTCTGTACCCATCTCCAGTCCCTCCCACATCTCCGCTATCTGTGTATGGAGTGACTCAGGACTCTGAAGCCCAGCCCTTTTGCTCCAGGCAGTTTTGTTTCGGATTGCTTTCAGGCTGCTTTTTACGCATGCTTTGTTTCCATGCACTCTGCCCTTGGGCTTCTGGGTTCCGGCCTTCACCTCTGTTGGCCATGGGCTTGGCACTGGAGGCTGGGTGTGTGCTTTGACCTGGTCCTCTACTGTTTCCCAGCTGCAGAGGTAGGCAGTCATTGGTGAAACAGTGTGTGTAGCTCTGTCTTGTTTATCTGCTCTGAAAGTGTAGGATATTTATGGTTTTTATTACTGTTCTCTTAAGGAGGAAACAACAAATTCTTGTGAGTCCTAATCCCTCCTTATCCGCAAAACAGTCCATGTTGCCGTGGAGTGGTTCAATCTACGTGCACTGCGACGATGGAGAGAAGGTATTTGGACTGCTCCCTGCGCATGCCCCTCTTGTCCCTTGGCCTCAGCTTTCACCTGCCTGCGGGGGAGCTGGTTCAGTGCTTAGTGCAGACCTTTGTCCTCACAAGTCTGGACAATGCTCTTGGGGTGGCGCATGAAGACTGGGCCTGGAAGCCACTGCTGATTTGTAGGATTTCATTGTAAGAGGTAAAGGTTGTGAAAGGAGAGAAAGTAAGAGTCGAAGACTTTCTTTGAGATCTGCACAAACTTTAATTTCTAAATTCAGTATTGTATTTGTTTGACTATTTTAAGGTCACTCAATCTAAAGCAGCGCAGAGAAAATAAGTGAGAGAGATAAGGAAGAGGCCTTTAATGTGGAGGGCCCTGGAGAGCTTTTGGAGCCTGGGGGTATAAAAGCTCTCAAATAAGAACAAAATAGTAGTTACCTTTATCAACTTTGGCTGGGGGAGGAGTTTGGGAAGGTGGGCAAAATGACATTAACAGCTGATTTGAGGGAGCATCTGCCTGTGTAAACCAGGAGACAGATTTACTGGGGTCTGGGGGTGGAGGCTTGCGGGGGTTGTGGGGTCTTGGGATTGGAGAGGGCTCGGTGCACGTGCAAAAGGGAGAGGGAGGTTTGTCTCTGGAATGAGAAGGAAAACATGGAACTTACTCTTGGAGAACTAAGTTGTTTCTCTGGGTCCAGTACCAAGTTGGGGGATGTCATGTTACAGATAGCTAAGCCCCAGGCTAGCAGAACCTATCAGTATTATTTGCCATTTCCTTTTTTTACAAAATAGTCACTATATTTGTGCCTTATTCCTTTAACTTGGCTTTTTTCAGAAAATTGTGAAAGTTCAAATTCGAGAAGATTTGACTCAGGAAGAACGTTTATCTCGTTTGGCCTCCAGCACGTTTGGAAGTCTTCAGGCGTCTGAACCTCCTGTGAGTCATTTGACAAAACTGACAGCAAAGCCTCCTTCTACGCAAGTGCAGATAAGAAGCAAGACTGTTACCTTTCCCGCAACGGCACCTGGAGAAACCTCAGGTAGTGTGTGTGCCGCAGGGTGGTGTGGGTCAGACGTCCAGTGCTATGTCAGGCCTGAGAGTACTTGGTTTTCAGCTCATCATTCAGGTGTGCTGAGGACTGCACCCACGACCTTCCTGGTGCTAGGAAACCCTTCTGCCCCCAGC